>MU754265.1:152072-224780 GCA_026770625.1 Nicotiana glauca
TATATATATATATATATATATATATATATATATATATATATATATATATATATATATATATAGGAAATGCCGAGGGATACGGCTCGATCCTACATAAAAGTAAATTGTCCATTATCGAGGGTCAAACGACGTAAACCATAGATGCAACTATTAACTTGCTGTGATGACCCGGCCGGTCATCTTGAGAATTAATGCCTCGATCCCCTATTAACTACTCCATGTAAGTTCATTTATGCTATTTTAGTTTGCCGGGACGTTCAGTATTAGGTTTTGGAGAGTTTTGGGACACTTAGTCCCTAAATAAGAGCTTAAGTGTTGGAAAGTGGCCCATAGTTGGAACAATAAGAAGACGACCTCAGAATGGAAATCAGATGGTTCCGTTAGCTCCGTTAGGCAATTTTGCATTTGGGAGCATATTCGGAAGGGTTTTTGGAAGTCTGTATCTCATTTAGGCTTGAAATGCCGAAGTTTGAATTTTTGAAGTTTCTGGTTCGACAGTGAGTTTTTGATTCGAGGATCGAATTGGAATTCCGGAAGTTGTAGTAGCTCTGTCATGTCGTTTGGGATGTGTGTGCAAAATTTCAGGTCATTCGGACGTGTTTTGATTAGGTTTTTGATCGAAAGTGTATTTTGATAAAATTTGAAGTTCTTAGGCTCAAATCCTTGTTTAATTCGAGTTTCTGGCGTTGTTTTAGGTGGTTTAAGGATTGGTAAAAGTTTGAATGAGGTATTAGGTGTCATTGGAGTTTTTGGTTGAAATCCCGGAGGCCTCAGGATAATTTCGGGTGGTTAACGGGAAGATTGGAGAAGTGTTGCAGCAGCCGAACCATTGCTGCCTCTGATATTTTCGCATCTGCGGCTTGGGAACCGCAGATGCAGCACCGCAAAAGCGGAGAAAAGGTCGCAGAAACGGCTTTTCTCTTAATCCCCAGGATCCACATATGCAGATTTTAAATTTTTATATGGAACCACAGAAGCGGTACTTTTTCTGCAGAAGCAGGACCGCAAATGTGGTCCCTTGTCTGCAGAAGCGGAAATCCCTGTGCAGATATACCAAATTCGAGGGCTTAGTTTCAAAAGCTAAAAAAATCAATTTGGAGCTCGGAAGAGGGCGATTCTAAGTGGATTTTGAAGAGAAGATCATTGGGTAACATTTTCTTAATCCTTTTTAGTTATATTCCATCAATATATAGTTAAATCCATCTTTTAAATTCGAATTGAGGATCAAAATTTGGGAAATATTGGGTAAAACTTCATAGGCAAAACTATTGAGTTTTGAGTGGGTGTTTGACCTCCGATTTGGGAGATTTTTATATGGTTAGACTATGAGAGTATGAGGGTTCTGCAAATGTAAAAGTTATTCGATTCCAAGACATTTGCTTGAAGGGCATTTTGGTCATTTTACCTAATTTTGCGACTTTTGTTTGAATTTAATAGTAGAATCAGTTTCTTGAGATGTTATTTATGATATGTAATTGAATTGAATAGATTTGGGTCATTCGGAGTTGGATACTTGTGGCAAAAGTGTGATTTCGAGTTGATTTTGAAGCCGGTTCGAGGTAAGTGGCTTGTCTAACCTTGTGCGAGGGACCTTTCCCCTTAGGACTTGTTATTTGGTATTTTGAGTGCCTTGTATGTGAGGTGACGAACACGTACTTGAGCCAATGGGTAAAAATTCAATTTTTACTTAAGATATTGAAATTGAGTTTCTTTCATATTTGCTTTATTCTACTTGCAATTATAACCTTTGCTAGATTAGGAAAGCATATTTAGTTGATTTAACTTGCCTCGACTATATTACGTGAAGTATGCTAGGCTAGTACTACCTGTTGCTTGTTTCTTGTACTTCATTTCTGTGTATCTTCTTGTTGTGATTGCGCATTTACTTTGGGACTACGGATGTGGGATTTCGGTAGCTCCCCCCGGTTTGTTTACTTTGGGACTACGGGTTAGATTCCCGGTAGATCTCTCTACACATTTACTTTGGGAGTATGAGTTAGATTCCCGGTGGATTCCCCCCCCCCTCACATTGATAGTTGGACTACGGGATGGTATCCCAGGAGTTCCTTCGGATATATACATATGATGGACTACGGGATGGTATCCCGGGAGATCCACAGGACAGTTGAGAAATTGACTATAGGACGGTATCCTGGGATATCCTTATTGTTACCATTGTTGTTGAGCTGTACATATTCCGTGTTTACTCTATTCTCGTGTATTTGCTATTGCCTTGTTTAACCTTTCTTATTCTACTATTGTACTCATTAATACTGTTTGTTTTCATGTTGTTAAAATTCATATTATATTGTTTAACCTCAGTAAGGCCCTGACCTTCCTCGTCTCTGCTCGACCGAGGTAAGTCTTGGCACTTACTCAGTAGGGCCCTGACCTTCGGATATACACATGTGATGGACTACGGGACGGTATCCCGGGAGATCCATAGGACAATTGAGAAACGGACTATAGGACGGTATCCTGGGAGATCCTCATTGTTACCATTGGTGTTGAGCTGTACATATTCCGTGTTTACTATGTTCTCGTGTATTTGCTATTGCCTTGTTTAACCTTTCTTCTTCTACTGTTGTACTCATTAATACTGTTTGTTTTCATGTTGTTAAAATTCATATTATATTGTTTAACCTCAGTAGGGCCCTGACCTTCCTCGTCACTACTCGACCGAGGTTAGGCTTGGCACTTACTGGGTACCGCTGTGGTGTACTCATGCCTCTTCTACGCGTATTTTTCATGTGCAGATCCAGGTACTTCATTTCAGGCGCACCATCCTTGAGGCAGGGAGATCTAGGAGACTTCAAGGTACATCTGCAACATCCGCAAACCGAAGAGTATCATTCTTACTCTATCTTGTAGCTTTTAGACTTCTTTCATACCGTCGATATAGACTTTTCTGGAGTTTAGAGCAGCGTATTACATTCTATTAGCCTGTGTTTCCTATGAGTTTTCGGGTTTTGGGATGAGATTATTAGACTTCCGCATTCTGTTCTTGAGATGTATATGCCAAGTGGCACTTATATATATCGTTTCCTTCTAGATTTGCTTAGTTTAATTAAATATTTCCGCAAATTATATTATTTTTCGCATTGTTAGGCTTACCTAGTCGTAGGGACTAGGTGCCATCACGACATGTTCATGGAGGGCGAACTGGGGTCGTGACACCTGCCGAGGCGATTGGCCCGCTCCCATGAGAGTAGTAGAAGGAGTTACCCTGCTCGTGAATAATACTTCCAACATAGTCAAATATATGTTTAAGGGATTTCCCCGCTTGCGAATCATACTTACAATGCGGTCAAATATAAGTTTAAGGAATTACCTCGCTCGCAGATCATACGTGCGACGCAGTTACACATAGATTTCTTAAGTTATTAAAGTATTCCTCAATTCTTTTTAAATTATGAATTTCAAATGAAAACTTTTAAATTCCTAACTTTTCCTCAATTTTGACTCCTTTCAAAACCATTTAATAAGCTAACTCAATCTCGCTTCTTCTCAAGGCAAACAATAAACATAAATCAACAACAATATCAACAAGGCATGATGTAAGCCTAAAACTACCCGGACATATGCATAGCTAGTAACTACGTACGGACTCTCATCACCTCGTGCGTATGTAGCCCCCAAAAATAGAAGACCTTAATAATTTTGTTCTCATGTGGGGTTAATTCCATAACCGGGTCCCAAGCCCTTCCGACAACTCAAACTAATGCCCAACACTCCAAAACTAGTCAATAATTATGCAAACTCATTAATATATACTCAAGTACCTATTATAATCCTATTTACAACAATTTCCAACTCTGCTTGAAAAGTCGATAAAGTCATCCTCGGGCCCACGTGTCCGGATTCCAAGTTTTTTTGAAGATAAGCTTTACCCATAACACCATGAACTCAAATATATAATTTATTCCAAGTTCCACGTCCAATTTCGTGGTCAAGATCCAAAAATATAAATTTCTAGTTTTTTTTTTCAAAACCTCAAATTTCCACTAATTTCCCATGATTTTTCATGTTAAAATCTAGATATAACCCAAGTAATTAAGTTGCAATAAGTGGGAATCACATACCTTGACATAGATGATGAAGATGGAGCTCCAAAATTGCTCCTAGGTCGTCTCCCAAGGAGGAAATGAGAACAATCCATTTTTGCAAACTTATACACTGCCAGGCAACCCTTTTTCGCGTTCGCAGGCCACCTATTGCGTTCGCGATGAACAAAATGCTCGAAAGCCATTCCCAAACTCTTCTCAGATAACCTCTAGTATAATGGTGATAACATTTTTTACAAAATTCCAAATGATAAATGGTTTAACTTTTTGAATACTAGACACCAAGATCTACAACTTTCATGCCTTTGTCATCTCCTAATTCCTTACAGATTGCATGATATAAGCTGCCAAACTCAGCCATATGCAACAAATTTCTTCTTCATCGTCCCAGACAGCCTGTAGTGTACCAGCCATAACATGTTATACACAAATCCAAATTTTAAATGGTTTAATTTTTGGAAAACTATACATAAAAGGATATAACTTTTGTTTTTGGATCATCTCTAAATTCCTTATAAATTGTGAGATACGAGCCTCCAAAATCAGACCCGTGCAACAGATATTTCCTTTTTCGTGAACGTGAGGATCTCTTCGCGAATGTGATGAACAAAGTTCCTAAAGCCAAATCCTTCTCCGCGAGTGCGAGAGGATCCTCGCGAATGCGAAGAATAGCACCAGACACCAGTATCAGCTATTGCAAAACAACCCAAAATGATCTGAAACAACCCCGAAACACACCTAAGGCCCCTGGGGTCCCATCCAATCACACAAACCAGTCCCACAACATAACACATACATGCTAGAGGCCTGAAATCACATCAAACAACATCAAAATCATGAATCGCACCCCAATTCAAGCTTAATGAACTTTTGAACTTCAAACTTCTACATTCGATGCTGAAGCCTATTAAATCACGTCCGATTGACCTTAAATTTTGCCCACAAGTCGCGTTCAACATTATAGACCTACTCCAACTTCTGGAATTGGAATCTGACCCCGATATCAAAAAGTCCACTTCCGGTCAAACTTCTCAAAAACCTTCAAATTTCTAACTTTCGCCAAATGACCCTAAAATGACCTACGGACCTCTGAATCCACTTTCGGACGCGCTCCAAATACCAGAATCACCATACGGATCTATTCCCAAACTTGAAATCCCAAACGAACATCAATAACATTGAAATGCACTGCGAACCAAATTTATGAAATTCTTCCAAAATGCGAACTTCCACAATAGGCGTTGAAATGGTCACAAATCATCCAAAACCCGATCTGGACATACGCCCAAGTCCAAAATCATCATACGAACCTGTTGGAACCTTCAATTCCCAATTCCGAGATCATTTACTCAAAAATCAAACTTTAGTCAATTCTTTCAATTTAAAGCTTCCGAAGTGAGAATTTTCTTTCCAAATCAACTCCGAACTTCCTGAAATTCAATTCTGACCATGCTTGCAAGTCATAATGCCTAAAGAAAAGCTACTCCTGGCCTCAAACTGCCGACGACGTGCTAGAGCTCAAAATGACCAGTCGGGTCGTTACAGCAATGCACCTTCCCAAAATGTGGCACCACTGTTAGCATTCACACATTATTCATATATTACTTTAGCTTTCATGCTCCCACATGGATAAGACAAATTCTTATACTTATCCTCTTAAATTAATAATTAATTAATTATTTACATAATTAAGAATTATCTCAAATTACTTAAAATAGTGATCACTTTTAAAATACTTTATACACCTTACTATAATATACTAATCCATAAATATGTGGTATTATAGTTGTATTTTATCCCAAATTGTCAAACTTCGACGGAACTCCTTTTCTCCAATTCGCTTATCATCTCACCTTCACAAATTTTTTGAAGTAGAAGGATAATATAATATTACTAATATCAAAACGTTACACAATCTTTACATAGTCCCTAAGGACAGTTGCATTGCCAAACTTGGCTAGTTTTTCACAAACAGAAGAAACATCATATTTGGAACTAATACTAAAACCATACTTGTCCTTTAGCAATTAAGGTTCAACTAAACAAGGTGGACGTGCATGGTAAAAACATTTGAAAGCTATAAAGCTTTTCACTGCTTCCTTCGCCAAGAGATGGGCCATCACATTTCCTTCTCTGAAGTTATACCTCAGGATTGGGTGCTTCAACTGGTGCATTAACCACCAGCATTCAAAAATTAGGTTAGAGAAGTTTGGTTTACTTTCATTGAGTAGTGATATAGCATCTATTGAATCTATCTCTATCTCAATCTTTGGGAAACTCAATTCCTAAGCAATTTTTAATCCTTCATGTAGAGTCATTAGTTCACAATGCATTACCGATGAAACATATATGGATTTGCAATAGCTAACGATCCAATCTCCATTGTTATTTCTAAACATACAACCAAGGCCAGCTTATAGTGTGTATTTTGAGAAGGCTCCATCTATATTTAGCTTGATAGTATCTGGTGGTGGTTTGTTCCATCTGATCTCAATTAATATCCTGCTTTCTTTGAACGGGTTTTTCTCCATGAAGAAGTTATATTCCTAGGCTTGTTGTAGAACATCAATGTGTTGAACCTTATAATTAAGGTTATTAATGTTGTTGTTATTTCTATTCTTCCATATATTCCAAATGGCGAAGGGAATAATGGTCTTCCAGTTACTAGAATAAATACTTTTTTGAATAAAAACTTCTTTTAGGCTCATTAACCAGTGAATACCTTCCTTTAACTGGTTAGTGGGGATGCCTATATTTTTCTAAAAAGATTGAGTGTCGGGGTAGTAGAGTAAAATATGTTGTGCATTTTCTAAATTGTTTCTACAAACTGTGCAAACCTTATCTATGTTCATGACAATGTGGAATAAGAAAGCTCTGCAAGGGATGTGATTATGCATGCATTTTCACAAGAAAAATTTGATTTTGTTTGGGAATTTGAAATCCCAAATCCAGTCAAAATTTGATTTTGGTGAGGTAAAGGGATTTATGAGATTGTAGCATGATTTTGTGGAAAAGTGGCCACTGGAAGTGACACCACAGGTCGTAGTATCCCTTTCAAAAAACTTATTTGGTGTTGGAGTTGCAGTAATGTTTTTCATTAGGTTACTAGGAATGCTAAAAGAGATATAAGGTCCCATTTATCATCTTTAATAATATCACGAATGGAAGTGTTGATATCTGTTTTATTAAGAGGACCATATATGTTTTTTCTTAATGCAATGGAGTTGTGGATCAAATTTGAAGTCCAAATGTTCATTGTACGTGGTAAAATCAGTGGACTTGATTTCTCGCTATAATGACATTTTGGAAGCACGCCTCGAGACCCCGAGGACGGGAGGCCACGACCGAGTTCCCAACCTCGGGGCTCATCAAGGCCCGAATCAGAGAAAATAAGGATCGAACCTAGGATAGTGAGGGAAGATCCCAAGGCACATTTAAGTCTGACAGGGCCGACCTATCCAGAGCCTATGCCGAGGCATCGCATTAAGCCATCCCATCTCAATACTTTATATTTTCTCCATGCACTTGTAGACGAGTTTCCCTCCTATATAAAGTAGGCTCACCCTACCTTGTAAATGGCGGATGTTGCTCCATTTCTCCACAAGTGCAATAATGTCTCTCTCTCTCTCTTTTCTTTCTAACTTGTTCGTTCTTATTGGCCTGAGGTTTCCTCGATATCCATCGCTTTTTTATTTGTTCATCATCATATACCTTAAATAGTTGTTATAAAGAGCCCATTTAATTATATCTTCAATTGTTATCCCATCCCCGACTATCCCCGATAGCTCGAGCTCGACCCTAACATCGACCCCGATGTCCCTCATCGGCCAGATCTACATCCAGGCAGCAGGCCCATCTGTTTGATTACTGCCTCATTTTAGCTTGCATTCCATCGTTAAACTTAAGATTTTTAGCATCAGCTGCTCTAACAACTAGCTCGAGAATATATCGCGTATTTTCAGAATCCCATTTACAAATTTAACTGTTGTTACCATTTTCATAGTAAATAGTTTGGCGCCCGCTGTGTGGCTAAAAATAATAATTATTATTTTCTTGTTGGTTTCATTGCACAAACACACATTATTTTTCACACTTTTTCTTGTCCGAGATCTATTGATTTCAGGTCAAAATCTCAGGCTCGATAAATAGAGTCGAGAATGACATCCTCAAAATCCACGGAGAAAATAGTGTGGTTGTCCCGGCCGCTGGAGCAACCCCGCAAAACCCTGATATCACACCCGAACCGATCCTGGTGGATGAGAATTCAAAGGACACACAACAAGTCGATGAAAATTCTCACACTGACAGGAGCATACAAAATAACGACCGACAGGAAGCTCAAAGAACCCGGCCCGGGAATAACAGGAAGTGAGTCTTCATGAATTTTTAAAATATTGCAAGCACAACAGTTGGCTATCAATCAGCTGCAAAGTCACCCGGAGACTCCTAGCACAGTAGAACCGGAAACATCTCCCTACGCCTAACGAGTACCCGAGAGATCGGGCAACAACAGATCGGTAACTGACCCCACCACAGCAAGGGTGCTTGGAGATCTCTTCGAAAGGATGGAGTCAGGTTTGTGGAAATTCATACAGCAATTTTCCCCCGAGGAAGCGATCCCAGAACTAGCTTCATACAAATCCGGAACGCCAAAGCTCCCTAGGTGTGACGGGACCTCAGGTCCCTATGAGTGTAACACTGCTTACACGTGCTTATTCAAAGGCAGTGACCTTTAAGATGATGAGTTCGAGCCCGTATCATTAAAGGTGTTCGAGGAAACACTCTCGAAAGAAACCAAGACACAGCACCGCAGCCTGGCACCTGACCTCACAAACTCACGTATCATACCAATATATTCCTCCATAGAAGCACGCGCTGATGCCACTGAAATAGTAACGAGAGGGCCCGACACACTTGAGGCCGAATGAGGAAAAAATGAAACACCGCAAGAAACCACGCCTCATTCCCTGATAGAAAGAATGAGATCGCTCCCGGCTTCGATTGATTGGGCAACACAGAACTATGCCTGAAGCTTAAACAAAGCATGACCGATGACTCCAGGACATTTCAAATGAAGCTTGATCAGATATCCAGCCGAGATCTGACCGGATGTTCGTACCCGACACCAGCTACGAATCGGGGATGTGGATAACTGTCTAGGAACCCCCTCGGGCTCAATATATCCAAGTAGACTCCTGACAAAGAAACTAGTGCCAAACAAATAGAGGTATCATCCATGCGCCCCAGATGGGAGGAACGACACGAGATGAAACCTACATCGCAACGATAGGGAAGAATCCCGAGGGCACAATCCTCGAGGAATCTCGAGTGGAACCAGATTTGATAAGGTACAGCCAGTAGGGGAACCCCGCCCAGCTGAGTACGATTTCATCATTGCCATACCAAACATTGTGATAACCATAAGCGAAAATAGGAACGCCGGATAACCCAGGCATATTCGACCAAGAACCCTTTAAAAGAACAACAACCTAGTGCAAGGAACACAAGGCGCGCATGGCCACAAGGTCAAAAATGGCCACCGACTCAGAAGGACGACAGGTGCTCTATTCGTTAAAAATCACGACCAAGTACCATCGAGCAGTCAGGCTCGAACCCAAATCTAAGGGAGGAAGGAGACCGGGAAGAATGAAGCTGACAAGCCACGACGTATTACCATGATAGTGAAGGAGCGGTGGCGCCCTTCAAAGACACATAAAATATAGAGTGAAAGTGTTCGTCGCTAGGGAAATACTCGAAAGGACACCCTTAAATCCAAGGGGAAGGACGCCAAGACTTCGCCTCGACCTCATATTGACACGTTGGTAACCCTCTCCCTCATTTGGTCTATTCCAAATAATACATGTGTTCATGAATACAGGTGGTTTGATTGAATATATCAATGATGTCAGACCAAAGCCAATGGGGTGATTCGTACTAACAAACCAAGGCACTCCCGAACCCCAAATCTTGGATGAATTTCGGATGACGATCGCCATAACAAGCAGAAAGACCGATCCCTCAATATGGCCTGTCTAAGATCAGGCTGGAACGCCAAGCCCCGCGCCATCAAGGAAGGTGCAAGACACGAAATTCTTATTTGGATGACAACATGCACGCCACCCGGAGGCGATCTCAACCCCATGTCGTGCCCCTTTTTTCTCACAAAATCTGGTTTATGAAAATTGGAGGGACAACTCGTTCCTTTTTAGAACTGGGTTTGCATTTGAAGAGTCGCCACCTAATGATTAAGGTGCATTAGGACACCAATAGAGTTCAATTTAAATAACCAGAGATAGGGTAAGGACTTGAAACTATCCTAAAGGGAACGTGTTAGGCACCCCTCGGGATCCAGTAGTGTGGTTCATGGCCAGACAGTTATTGTGAAATGGGGTGCAATTAACATATTAGCATATATGGTTCAAATAAGAGGGGATTTCAATACATAATAACGGTTTAAAAGTAAACGAAGTTTGAAAGAAAAATTAAAAGAGCTAATTTTTTTCAAATAAGGAGTAACAATGCTAAAAAGAATAAAGAATAAAAGGAAGGGGGTGCTAGGTTCACTAAAAATATGGATCACCCCACACAATGTCCGGTAATCACTCCTCAATTAGGGGCTACACGTGATATTATCGTGTGGTCATCATATCCATATCTACCCTTCCCACCTCGTTAAGGTATTAAAGCGCAGATTGGTCTCGATTACTTATTGCATGCTATTATTCGTCCTATTCCTATCAGTCCCCGAGGCACTTAGGACTACTAATCCTAAAAGGGAGTGATATTAGACTTTATTTGAAGTTTCAAAGGTAAAAATTCTAAGGTGGCATACAAAACATATAAAGGCTGCACATTAAAGGTGAAACATATAAACACGTAAGGCTCAAGTATACCTCCTCCAAACAAAACAATAAGATAGCATGATTTAAATAAACAAGTAAGGTCTGATTCAAAAAAAATACTTGAGGGAATAGGAGATTGTTGTATTGCAGCAGGCCTAGCTTATTATATAACTCAGTTAGGAAACAGAATTAAGCCTACCTACTGATAGTAACACTTAAACAAATAACATAGGCGAGTTCAGTTTTACTTATATTGTCTAAGGCTTGCCTAAGTGTTTAGAAGTCATCCTATAAGCATGATATCTACTTAGTTTAGAAGGTGATGAGATATTAGAACTCAAAACGGATTGTTTGAAATCCTATAGGCATGCTTGCTAAACCTTGTTAAGCAAGGGAATTAGATTATTAAAAGCACATTCAGAATGGACAACACTAAATTAAACTGGTTATAGGTTCTGCAGGTGATAGTATCTACTATTACTGATTTTAATCCCTAGGAGCATGAAATCTAACATTGACTATGAAGGAAATGAATAAAATTTATCTAAGAGTCCCTATAGGCATGATTTCTATGCGTTACTTATTTTAGATCCTAACATTGCATGTGAGTAGAAACGAACAGGATTTTACTTATGAACCCATATAGGCATGATTTCTATATATTACCGATGCTACTGGGTTATAACCAATTGGGCCATAAAAACATGATATCTAGACGGTAAAAAACGTGAAGAATTTTAGACGATTCATATAGCTAGGTTATCTAGATATGAAGTTGAGCAAGAAGCCCTATAGACATGGTTTCTAAATGCAGTTTGCAGAATTAAAATACCCCATGGGCATGGTTTCTAAATGTGATTGAATATGCAGAATTAAAATAGTCCTATAAGCATGGTTTCTACTCTTGACATACATAAATACCCAACCATTTTTGCTAGGCAGCCCCAAACTTTTATTACAAATTATTACAAACCAGGAATATTAAAAACATCAATATACATATAAAATACAACTAGAGGAGGCCTGATTCTTTTTTCCTCCCTGAGCTATGGAATAAACTGCCTTAAGATGCCTTTTCTTCAAAGCCTTTCTCAAACTTGAGTGTGTTAGAGTTCTCTTAAAGCCTCAATAAGACCACGGGTAGTGCTCACACCCAAATTACATCACCAGAATAGGGACAAGTGTAGCGTGGAAATGCCAGCCCTCATGCGTCCAAGTTCAGAGGGAGTTCACGGGTCCCAAGTTAAGGTTCACATGAGGGGGGAAGAACTTAAGTCTAAGAGAGAGTGGAAGTGCAGAAACTGAGTTGTAAAAGCTGAGGGAACAAAGAAAAAGGGAAAGGGTGATGGGAGACAACCATTAATTCTTTAAAGAGTTGATAATTTCACACCAAAGGGGGAAGGGGATTGGGAATCCATTTTAAAGGCCTATATACTTAGGCATGAGTCAATTCTGGGTATGCACAATAATAGGGATGCGGTCATGCTTGTATATCAACTAGAACACACAACATACAAGGGTAACATGGAGGTTATGATCCTAGGAGGACCAAGCTTGAGTCATGTGTAGCAATATTTGGTGTTGTCATGCCCCAAACAAACCATAAGTATCAAACACATTGGGGTAGGAATTTAGGATGCGCAATACATTGATTTAGAATAGGAGAAAAGAAATTATGGCATGCTAAATAAAAGTACCGAATTAGATACAGGCGGTAGGTAGAGAAGAATGCAAGAACTTTAAGTAACCATGTTGTTGTTGATGATGAAAACTTAATTAGAACATACCAGTCAAAGAAGCAAAATGCAGTAAAGAAAGGTAGCAGGACTTCAAAATATAGCTTTGGCTTTCAACCATTTATACATGCCACAGTACAAGTAGTAAAGCAAGAGAGAGTGTTTGGAGTGTAAGTGTGAGTTCAGCTCTAAAAGTGTTTGTGTGTTTGTGTTAATGAGAGGGTATGTATATATAGTAGTTCGAAACCATGTAAAATAAGGCAAGAATTAAATTTGCATAGTAATTATGGAACCAAGTACTAAGCAGAATCAAATCAATGCAAGTACTCCTTTAATTAAGGGTCAATCAACCAACGGTAATGGGCAAAAAATGTTTAAGGAAAGAAATCAAATAGAGCATCATGTATAGAATAGACAATTAAAGGAAAGTACATAGGGGTTCAATTAAGGAAACAACTAATGAAGAATCAGTAAAATACTCAGCTAACCAATTAAGGTAAGAAAACAAAATAAAGTTGCAGAATATGGAGATAATCGAAAATCAGCACAAAGTAAATCAAGGAATCTAGGATTCGAAATTACTGATTTAAGGAGAGTAACATGGGTTCCCATGAATCAACAAACAAACTAAGTTAAAATAGGAGAATCGAAAATCTAAAGGGAAGTTTTCATATCAAGCCAAGAAATAGGGAGCTTAGATTCAATCAAATAGAGAGCCATGAGTCATGTTTTAGCATATAAATAGAGTGAGATATGAGTAACCAAACATAGCAAGCAAAGAGGCAAGTCTTGACGAGTCAGAATGAACATAAGCACATAGAGATGATGTAAGTTAGGCATAGGAAACTCAGTAAAAACACATTCAAAACGAGATAGTCACAAAAAATTAAACAAGAATAGGCCAATCAAAAAATCAAACTAAGAAACATAGAAAAATTAGGGCTTTCAACATAGACGAGTTGAAGAGAAGATAGAAACCCAGAATCATGAGAATCACACAAAGGGAACTAGAGATTTTGGAAAACAACTTCTGTACTTAAACGAATAGTCTCAAACCCAAAACCATAAGATTTTCAACAATATAAGAGTTTTAAAAAAAGAGGATAGATAGACAGATCGGACAAAAACTCAGGAAAACAAACACTCATTAGAAATTAGGGGTTTTAACATGCAAACTCAGGCAGATGGATAATACAACAAAACATATCAAAAATCAAAGAAAGGTTTCCAAATAACTTAACATAACCTTAATCAGAAAGATAAGGAGTTTAAAGAGCAGAGTTTTAAAAGAAACTTCGAGAAAATGCTTAAAAATTCAGAGCAAACATACATCTTAAACAAATCTAAGAGAAATCGAGAGAACCTTAAAGGTTAGGGTTTCAGAAGAACCCCAAGTGGTGAGAAAGGCTTTGAAAACCATTGATCTAAGCAGGAGAGTCAAGAGTCACATTCGAAAAGCCATGGTTGGCCGGAGAGAGGTTAGAGGCGATAGAAGAATAGCCATCAGCTAAAATCGAACAAGCTCTTTCAAGATCTAGCCTTGAAACCATAATAATCGAACACGTAGAAGCCTTGAGAGGTGGATACATGCCTCTGATGACCTTGGAAGCCATGGATTTGGGAGGTTTTATGGTTGTAGTTGAGGGTGCCAGCTAGGGTTGAAGAGGGTTTGGTAGAGGATTGAGAGAGAAGGGGATTCAGAGGTGGCGTGGTGTGTGAAATGGTTAGGGTTAGGGGGTAGTTTGAGATTAAAAAAGGAAAGGATGGTTTCAGATCAATGGTCTGGATTAAAATGGGCGAGTGGGCAGGTTATGAAGATGGGTTTTGGTCGGGGTTTCAAATAGTTTCAATTGGATTCTATTAGGGGTGCCAAATCAGGCTAAAATTGAAATACAATGGGGCTAATATTTAAATTGCCACTTTTCCCTGTTTGATTTATAAAAATAGTAAAATAATTTTTGGAAATAAATTAAAAGTATTAAATTGATTAAAAGTACATAATTATCAAATTAAAAATACTGGACTTAACTTTTATGGACATAAATGTAATTAAATATAAAAGAGGCTAATATTGTAATTATATGAAATTTAGCTTTAAAAATACTAAATACATTTGCAAAAATATGAAAAAAAATATTAACTATATTTTAGCGTAAATACGAGAATCAATAAATGTATCACCAAAAATGATATTTTGGAAATAATTATTGGGTTTTTTCTGGATAAAATAGGGCAATAAATTGAGTAAAAATTCTTTAAAAATTAAGGAAAAATAGTAAAACATTTGGACATAATTATATATGCATGCACATGCAATTTTGAAAGTATTTTGCATATTAAAAATATATACGAAAAAATTGGGTATCAACAGCTACCCCTCTTTATCCGGGAAGGATGAAAGAGTTGTCGGGTAAAGTTATGGTGGCCAATTTTCTGCGAACGAAATGTTTCGAGGAGGCTTAGGCCATGCCCTAACTTTTGAGCTACCTACAGATCCATGGTTTTACAGGAATCAGGCCATATGTAGTTCAGGATCCATCGGCGGAGTACGTTGATGGAGACTTTCCAAGAACGGACGCAATATCTAGGGTCGGGCGCTTGGCAGGTTTGTAGGAATGTTTGGGTTTGATATGGCTACGGGAACTGGAGTGTAATCGCTTATGCCGAATTGACCGTTGCTTGCCGATTTACCTACGAATAAAAAAATACAAACATATATTGTACATAAGTTTAAACATGATGCAATTTCCCGTCGGACCATGAATATTGTCTTTAGAAGGTTAGGATGACGTCCTTAGACCATGATGTCATGGGCCATGAAGCATAAAGGATTTGCAGGCCATCAAATGATGCTCTCGGGCTATGGGGATGATGCCTCCGAACCATGATGCCTTTGAATAATGATATGCAAAACATTAAAAGGGATCCTCCGGCTATGGCATGGTGTTCTCGGGCTATGAAAATTGTGCCTCCGAGCGATTACGCCTTTGGATAATTTAGCAATATTTCAGCCATGCAAATGTAGATAAGGTGGAGATCTTTCAGCCATGCAAATGTAGATAAGGTGGAGATCTTTCAGCCATGCAAATGTAGAGATGGAGATCTTTCAGCCATGAAAGTGTAGATAAGGTGGCGATCTTTCAGCCATGCAAATGTAGATAAGGTGGTGATATTTCAGCCATGCAAATATAGAAGTGGAGATCTTTCAGCCATGCAAGTGTAGATAAGGTGGCGATCTTTCAACCATGCAGATGTAGATAAGATGGCGATCTTTAAGCCATGCAAATGTAGAGGTGACGATCTTTCATCCATGCAAGTGTAGATAAGGTGGCGATCATTCAGCCATGCAGATATAGATAAGGTGCTTATCTTTCAGTCATGCAAATGTAGAAGTGGCGATCTTTCAGCCATGCAAGTGTAGATAAAGTGACGATCTTTCAGCTATGCAGATGTAGATAAGGTGGAGATCTTTCATCCAGGAAAAAGTAGGTGGAGATAGCATTTAGTCTCGAAAAGCAGAATGGTAGCCTTATGCAATGCAAAAAATGTAGACGGAGATAGTGTTTAGTCTCGGAAGGCAGAATGGTAGCCTTATGCAATGCAAAAATGCAGATGAAGACAGTTTTTAGTCTCAGAAGGCAGAATGGTAGCCTTATGCAATGTAAAAATACAGATGGTGATAGCATTTAGTCTCGGAAGGCAAAATGGTAGCCTTATGCAAGAAATAAAATGGCAAGTGGTAACAGAGCTTTCTTAGCTGATAGCAGATTGCAATGTTGTGACTGTTGGGGATAAATGATACCTCTTCGTCAGGAAAATATGTTTTCAGGGGTTTGTATTCTCCATCAACGGGATTCTCGACAAGGTGATCTGCCAATGTCTGTCCTTTGATCGTTTTTTGAGTCATGTAGACAATGTCAAATTAACTCAACAGGATTTTCCACTTGGCTAGCTTGCTAGTGGGCATGGGCTTCTGGAAGATGTACTTCAAAGGATCCATCCTTGATATGAGATATGTAGTATAGGCACAAAAGTAGTGCCTCAGCTTCTGGGCTACCCAAGTCAGAGCACAACAGGTGTGCTCTAAAAGAGAATACCAGGCCTCGTACGGGGCGAACTTCTTACTGAGGTAATATATGGCCTACTCCTTCCTCTCTATTTCATCATGTTGCCCCACAACGCAACCAAAAGCTCTATCCAATACTACAAGGTAGAGCAACAGAGGTCTACCTGGCTTGGGTAGGACCAAGACTGGTGGTGTTGATCGGTATTCCTTGATTTTGTCAAAAGCTTTCTGGTAGTCATCAGTAAATTTGGTAGCGGCATCCTTCTTCAACATCTTAAAGATTGGCTCGCAAATAAATATAAAGTGTGCCATGAACTGGCTGATGTACTAAAGCCTTCCCAAGCAACTCATCACATCCTTCTTATTCTTTGGCGGCGACAATTCTTGAATAACTTTGACTTTTAATGGATCTAGCTCTATTCCTCGGTGACTTACAATAAATCCAAGTAAGTTTCCAGCAGGAACCCCAAATGCACACTACGCGGGATTCAGTTTCAGGTTATACCTTTGCAGTCTATTAAAGAACTTCCTCAAATCTTCCATGTGATCAGTGGCCTTCTTGGACTTGATGATACCATCATCCACGTGCACCTCTATCTCTTTGTGTACCATATGATGGAAAATGGTAGTCATGGCCTTCATGTAGGTGGCTCTAGCATTCTTTAGCCCAAACGACATCATCTTGTAATAGTACATTCCCCATGGCGTAATGAAAGTCGTTTTCTCAGTATCTTCTTTATCCATCCAGATATGATGATAACCAGCGAAACAATCTACAAATGATTGCAACTCGTGCTTGGCGTAATTGTCAATCATGATGCGTATGTTTGGTAAAGGGAAATCATCTTTTAGACTAGCCCGGTTGAGATCCCGGTAGTCGACACAGACTCTAACCTTCCCGTCCTTCTTTGGTACCGGCACGATGTTAGCTAACCATGTCGGATATTCTACCACCCTCAGAGCCTTAGCTTTGACTTGCTTAGTGACTTCTTCCTTGATTTTCAGACTCATATCAGGCTTGAACTTTCTAAGCTTTTGCTTTACCGACCGACATGTTAGATCGGTTGGAAGTTTGTTAGCCACAATAGATGTACTCAGACCAGTCAAGTCGTCATACAACCAGGTGAATATATCCTCATAGAAATTCTATGCATTCCTTCTTTTCTGATGTGATAACTGGACGTTGATTCGTGTTTCTTTAACGTTTTCTGCATCTCCCAGGTTGACAATCTCAGTCTCGTCCAGGTTGGACTTAGGCCTGTTCTCAAAGTTATTAACTTCCTTAACAATCTCTTCTAGTATGTCATCTTCCTTTGAATCTATGTCCGTTTGTTGCGTTGTCTCGTTGCATGTCACAATCATCGGTTCATCAAGATAAGTAATATTAATGATATATAAGTAAAGTAATGAGAGAAAACAATAGAAATAAGTGTTGATTCATAAGAAAGTGAAAATGCTTTCATAAATTGCATAATTGTTTTGAACATTGAAGATCTTATTGCGGGAATCAAAATGTGGAAAGAAAATCATTAAATAAAAACAATGCAAGAAACTTGTTTTAGCCTTGCTACCCCGAGGCTCGTCGGGCTTTGGTTGTCCTGATGGTCCAGTTATTGAGGCGTGCTTCTCTACTTATAGTCTGAATGGAAGGGCCTTCCTCCCCCTTCTTCTCGAGAACAACGCAACAATCCATATCATTGTCTTTTAGGAACAAATTCTTCACCGCTGCCAGTGCTTCCTCTTCGTCTGACCCAGAGATAACATCGGTCGGCTGGAAAGTCTTCTCCAAGTGTGTTATTGGCTACTCTGGCGAATAGTAAGGATCGTTCCATGGTGGCGACCAGTTGTTGAATTCATCCTAGGTATACTCATATCCCAGATCGAAAGTAGTGCTTCTTGAGCTTTATGTGCTTAGCGATTCCTTTGAGGTTCTTGCCAAGCCCTTTGACAGGTTTATACCCACTCTAATTCAGTATGCTCTCAATCTTATTGTCCCACCATTTGTCTTTGTCAACAACTTTTACCCGTTCGATGTGATGGTAAGTCTCTCCTCCAAGCTTCTTTCTCCCCTCGATTGATGGAATGGTCTGGCGACTGTATATAGGGTAGCTATTATTGCCATGAATGATCATTTCCTGGTGGTTCCACTCGAACGTTACTGCCTGATGCAGTGTTGATGCTACAGCTCCGGCAGCATGAATCCATGGCCGTCCCAACAATAGTTGTAAGAAGTTGGCACGTCTATCACTTAGAAATCAACATCGAATCAAGTTAGCCCCATTTGCAAACACGGACAAATCTCCCCAATGGTGGACCTTTGGAAACCGTCGAAGGCTTTCACGTTGATAGTTTCGTCCTTTATTTCATGCAATCCCTTGCCCAATTTCTTGAGTGTTACCAGTGAACAAATATTGAGACTGGAACCCCCATCAATCAGGATCCTTGTGATGAAGTAGTCCCCGTATTGCACTGTGATGTGCAATGCTTTGTTATGTCCCAACCCTTCAGGCGGTAGCTCATCCTCATGAAAAGTAATTTTGTGACTTTCCAATTCCTGTCCTACCATGATGGCCATTTCCCTGCCAGTGATGTTGCTTGGCAAGTATGCTTCACTCAGTACCCTCAACAGAGCATTCTTGTGTGCCTCAGAATTTTGTAGCAATGCAAGGATGGAAATTTGCACCGGTGTTTTGTTTAACTGGTCGATGACCGAGTATTCCTTGGCATGTATCTTTCTCCAAAGATCGCCTGGACCTATCTCAATGATGGGTGAACGATTGGAGGCCTACTTGCCTGACTCAGCTAGGTGTTCTGGGGTATAGACCCTACCAGTTCTTGTCATACCCTGTGCGGCAACAATTTTTTTGAACCTGACTTTGCCTTTCCTTCATGCCTCGGCTTTATAGTCCCATGGTATACCCTTTTTATGGAATGGTTTCGTGGTTGACATCGCCACTAGGATCGACACGGGTATCATTACTTCGAACGGAGCATGTACCCTAGGGGGTAAAACTGCAACTTCAAACGGCGTGGGTGCATATGTTGGAGACACAAATTCGACCTCAATTAGCACTGGTGTCTTTGCAGATGATGTTGTTTCAAACTCAAGTGGCATAGACATATTTACCTCAGCGTCCCCAGAGGGCTGAATCTGGACTAGATTGGATTAAGAGTAAGTATTGGCTTCTTTGGGTCATCACCTTCTGCGATCAACCCGATTGATCCCTCGGGATCCCAATCATCTTCTATTTCAATCATGTAACGCCTCCACCCTTATGGTCTGATAGAGGGTTATTGCAGACATTCGGAGCGAGTTCCTTCGCCATAATAGACATGTTGTCAATCAAAGCCAGGATGTTATCCTTCAAAGAATGACATTCATCAATGGTGTGTCGCTTTATGCCGGAGTGGTATGCATAAGATTTGTTTGGGTTAACCCACTGAGAAGGGTTCTCAGGGGTTGTAGCAGGGATGGCATGACATAACCAGCATCTTTGATTCTCTCCTACAACTGGTCAATAAGTTCAGCAATAGTTGTATATTGTTTGGAGGTCTGCGGTCAAAATTTGGTCGAGGTATAGGGATGTTTTGGCGTGTAGGAGGGGATTGATAGTGGGATGGTTGAGCATTGTAGGCTTGGTAAACATGTGCGGCTTAGGAGTATCTAGGTGATGTAGGCTGATATATGGGAGGTGGAGGTGACTGATAAGTGGGTGGTGGAGTTTGGTAAGAGGGTGAGGGTGCTTGGTAGTTTATAGTAGGCTGATATGTGAGTGGAGGCATCGAGTAAGTTTGGTATTTGATGAGAGATTTGGTTCTTTATGCAACTATTACGGCCCATACGTCCCTTTTCTTGGACATACCATCGGATTGTAAGGCCTTATTTGTTGCTTGCAAGGCCTCGAAGTTTGTAACCATACCACTCTTGATGTCTTTTTCGATCCTTTCACCCAACTTAATAATGTTAGAAAATTTGTGGCTCTCAATCATCATCAGCCTTTCATAATATTGTGGGTCCTGATCCCGGACGAAAAATTTGTTCATATGTTCTTCTTCTAAGGCAGGTCTAACCTTAGCAGCTTCGGACCTCCAGCAAGTAGCATACTCACAAAATGTTTCTATAGGCTTCTTTTTTAGATTCTGAATGTAGAACACATCCGGCGTATTCTTTGTATTGAAACTGAACCTGTCCATAAAGTCGGATACCATACTTACCCAGTTTGACCATTTCTTTGGATCTTGGCTAATGTACCAAGACAAAGCATCTCCTTTCAGACTCCTCATGAAAAGCTTCATACGGATACTCTCGTCTTTCCCTACTCCAAATAGCTTGTCAAAGTATGTCCTCAAGTGGACTCTTGGATCCTTTGTACCATCAAACATTTCGATCTTCGAAGGTTTGTACCCCTTGGGAAGTTCTACATCTGGATGTATGCAAAGATCTTCTTAGTTCAGCCCTTCATTTCCCTTACTTCCTTCAACGCCTTTAATTCGGCTAGTCAATTCTTAAGTTCTTCCGCCAAGTTCCTGATAAGAGAGTCTTCATCATCAGACTCGGGTGTGTTTGACATGGGTTGGGTGGAGTGTGTCATGGTCTCCACATATATAGGGGTGTTATAATGGGCGTGTAAGTGGTTATTTGTGGAGTTTTCGAGTTCGGGGATGAGCAGCGGGGTGTTGTTTGAGGTATGGCAGGTGTTGCAGTAGTGGTGAGGAGCAGGATAGTTTTGTTGCTATGAGATGTTCTGTGGAGGTGTAGGGTTCTGAGCATTTGTGAAATTGATACCTGGAGCGGTGAGGGAAAATGACAGATTTGCTAGATTTCGAACCTTATCAAGTCCTTCTTGGAATTTCAGCAGCTTTTGTTCGAGTTGGGATGCATTCTCTTTGGAAACCTGAGTAACATTACCATGAGTGACTTCTACCCATTTAGTTGAGTTCTCTTTTCTAGCGTTGTTCAGATCTTCCATCTTCCCTTTGTTTTTGTTTTTGACAGGACTAAGAGGAGGAGTGGGTGGAGGCCCCCTGGATCTTGTGGAATAAGATGATGTTTCCAGAGTGCACGAACTAACCTTTGGGGAGGGGGAATAATAAACAAAAAGTAAAAACAAAAAAGGTAACAAGTTAGTGAAGATTATAAGAAAATGTTGCTATATTTAAACACATAGTGCAGAATGTGAACCGTGTCCTAATTTGGGAACCTTTGTAACCGAGGTAGGCCTAGCGACAAATTGATTTGGAGAACTTAGAATGCTAAATGCCTCATCTTATTGATAAAAAGTAGACAAATCCCAAATCGCCACTAAATAAACAGTAAATAAAAAGTCACTAATAGACATTGGCCTTATTATAATTTATAATGCGAAAAGATAAATTTCTATCTACTTGGTCCCTGAAGGACCTTCCTCGGGTTGAATGCCCTCACTGATCAGATCCTCCAGTTCGCGTAGGTTCACTAGTAAAAATGCCTTTGCCAGGTGTTCTCCTTCGTTTCCCTCAGTGTTCTGGCAATTGTTGACTCTCTTCCTCACTTTTCCTTCCCATTCCAGCAGACTGTATTCCAGATAGTCCAACTTTTCGCTAGCTTTGCCGGCCCTCTCTTTCCCCTCATTGATTTGGTCATTTGATGGTAGACTCCTCCACAGTCTAGCAAGAGTGGGGGTGTGCTAATCATACTGAAACTGGGGATCTCGTGCCTCATTTTCTGCAAAACAAATAAGGTTAGGCCCTTACCCCCACCAGAGTCGACTATTTAATATCAACAATTGGCATAAAAAATTTAGTTCTCCAAATAAATGTACAGAACGTGGTGATGTCCGTTTGGGCTAAGGGAAACCTAGTGGACTTTGGACAAGGCTATCTTAAACGATCATTATGTGGACAACATAACTGATCCGGCTAGGTTTGAACATGATGCATGAACAGTTTAAATAGAATAAGGTTTCTATGGGGTTTTAGGTTGGTACACCGTTAATCAACTAGTTTTACTGTAAATATGCCTTTCCCGAATTTAGGGAGTGATAATATCGGAAGAGCTCAACCACTCATTATAAGTGTTGCTATGTTATTTATTTGGCATGAGTGGAATATGATGTTGAGCATGTTTATGCAATAATTAAAGACATGTTGTCACGTTTTTGCACGTTAAGAAAGTAGTAAATACAACAGCTTCATAATCTAAAGCAGTACTAAAGGAAAGAAACAAAACATAAGTCAGTTTTGCAATCAAAAAGGGAATTGAACGCTTAAAGGAATTAAACAAGTAATTGCACTTAAATCTATAGCAGAGTCATCATGTTGTCGTGACCCCTTTTTCTCGTGAAATTGGGTTTATAACATTTGGAGGGACAACACGTTCCTTTTTGGAACTAGGTTTGCATTTGAAGAGTCGCCAGCTAATGATTAATGTGCATTAGGACACCAATGGAGTCCAATTTGAATAACCAGAGATAGGGTAAGGGCTTGAAATTATCCTAAGGGGAAGGTATTAGGCAACCCTTAGGATTCACTAGTGTGGTTCCCGGCCAGACAGTTATTGTGAATTGGGGCGCAATTATCATATAAGTAGATAGGGCTCAAATAAGAGAGGATTTCAATACATAATGGTTTGAAAGTAAACAAAGTTTGAAAGAACAATTAAAAGAGCTAATTGTTTTTTCAAAAAAGGAGTTACAATGCTAAAAAGAATAAAGAATAAAAGGAAGGGGGTCCTAAGTTCATTAAAAATATGGAGCACCCCACACAATGTCCGGTAATCACTCCTCAATGAGGGGCTACACGTGACATTATCGCGTGGTCATCATATACATATCTACGCTTTCTGCCCCGTTAAGGCATTAAAGCACGGATTGGTCTCAATTACTTATTGAATGCTATTACCCGTCTCATTCCTATCAGTCCCGGAGGCATTTAGGACTACTAATCCTAAAAGGGAGGGATATTAGGCTTTATTTGAAGTTTCGAAGGTAAAAATTCTAAGACGACATACAAAACATATAAAGGTTGCACATTAAAGGTGAAACACATAAACACGTAAGGTTCAAGTATACCTCCTCCAAACGAAACAATCAAATAGCATGACTTAAATAAACAAGTAAAGTTTGATTCTAAAAAATATACTTGAGGGAAGAGGAGATTGTTATATTGCAGCAGGCCTGACTTATTACATAACTCAGTTAGGAAACAGAATCGGGCCTACCTACTGATTATAACACTTAAACAAATAACAGCGTCGAGTTCAATTTTACTTATATTGCCTAAGGCTTGCCTAAGTGTTTATACGGGGTCCTATAGGCATGATATCTACTTAGTTTAGAAGGTGATGAGATAGTAGAACTCAAAACAGATTGTTTGAAATCCTATAGGCATGCTTGCTAAACCTTGTTAAGCAAGGGAATTAGATTATTAAAAGGAGATTCAAAATGGACAAAACTAAAACAAACTTGCTACAGGTTCTGCAGGTGACAGTATCTACAATTACTAATTTTAATCCCTAGGAACATGATAGCTAACATTGACTATGAATGAAGCGAATCAGATTTATTTAAGAGTCCCTATAGGCATGATTTCTATGCGTTATCCAAATATTGCATGTGAGTAGAAACAAATAGGATTTTACTTATGAACCCCTATAGGCATGATTTCTATATTTTACTGAAGCTACTGGGTTATAACTAATTGGGCCCTAAAAACATGATATCTAGACGGTGATAAACATGCAGAATTTTAGACGATTCATATAGCCAGGTTATCTAGATATGAAGTTGAGTAAGAAGCCCTATAGACATGGTTTCTAAATGTAGTTTGCAGAATTAAAATACCCTATGAGCATGGTTTCTAAATATGATTGAATATGCAGAATTAAAATAGTCCTATAAGCATGGTTTCTACCCTTGACATGCATAAATACCCAATCCTTTTCACTAACCATCCCCAAACGTTTATTACCAATTATTACAAACTAGGAATATTAAATACATCAATATACATAAAAAAATACAACTAGAGAAGGCCCGATTCTTGGTTCCTCCCTGAGATATGGAATACACTTCCTTAAAATGACTTTGCTTCAAAGCCTTTCCCAAACTTAAGTGTGTCATAGTTCCCTAAGAGCCTCAATAGGACTCCACCAGTGCTCACATCCAAATTACATCACCAGAATAAGGATAAGTGCAGTATGGGAATACCATCCCTCATGTGTCCAAGTTCAGAAGGAGCTCATGGGTCCGAAGGCAAGGCTCACAAGAGGAGGTAGAACATAAGTCTAAGAGAGAGTGGAAGTGCAGAAGCTGAGTTTTAAAATCTTAGGGAACAAAGAAAAAGGGAATGGGTGATGGGAGACAACCATTAATACTTTAAAGAGTTGATAATTTTACACCAAAGGGGGCAAGGGATTGGGAATCCATTGCAAGTGCCTATATACTTAGGCATGAGTCAATTTTTGGCATGTACAGTAATAGGGGTGTTGTCAAGCTTGTAAATCAACCAGAACACACAAAATATATGGGTAACATGAAGATAATGATCCTAGGAGGACTAAGCTTGAGTTATGTACAACAATATTCGATGTTGTCATGACCCAAACAAACCATAAGTATCAAACACATTGGGGTAGGGATTTAGGATTCATAATATATTGATTCAGAATATATCAGAAAAGATAATACAACATGCTAAATAAAAGTATTGAATTAGATACAAGCAGAAGGAAGACAAGAATTTAAGAGCATTAAGTAACCATGTTGTGGCTAATGCTAAAAACACAATTAGAACATTCCATTCAAAGAAGAAAAATACGGTAAAGAAAGGTAGCAGGACTTTGAAATATAGCTTTGGCTTTCAGCTAGCTATACAGGCCATAGTACAAGTAGTAAAGCAAGAGAGAGTGTTTGGAGTGTATGTGTAAGTTCAGAACTAAAAGTGTTCGTGTGTTTGTGTTAATGAGAGAGTATGTATATATAGTAGTTCGAAACCATGTAAAATAAGGCAAGAATTACAATTGCATAGTAATTACGGAACCAAGTACTAACCAGAATCAAATCAATGCAAGTACTTCTTTAATTAAGGGGCAATTAGCCAACGGTAATGGGCAGAAAAAGTTTAAGGAAAGAAATCAAATAGAACATCATGTACAGTATAGACAATTAGAGTTAAGTACATAGGGGTTCACTTATGGAAACAACTAATGAATAATCAGTAAAATACTCGGTTAACCAAATAAGGTAAGAAAACAAAATAAAGTTGCAGAATATGGAGATAATCGAAAATCAGCAAATAGTAAATCAGGAAATCTACAATTCGAAATTACTAATTTAAGGAAAGTAACATGGATTCTCGTGAATCAGCAAATAAACCAAGTTAAAATAGGAGAATCGAAAATCTAAAGGGAAGTTTTCATATCAAGCCAAGAAATAGGGAGCTTAGAGTCAATCAAAGAGAGAGCCATGAGTCATGTTTTAGCATATAAATAGAATGAGATATGATTAACCAAACACAGCAAGCAAAGAGGCAAGTCTTGACCAGTCAGAACGAACACAAGCACATAGAGCTGATGTAAGTTAGGCATAAGAAACTCAGTAGAAACACATTAGAAGTGGGATAGTCACAGAAACGTAAACAAGAACAGGCCAATCACAAAATCAAATGAAGAAACCAAGAAAAATTAGGGCTTTCAACATAGACAAGTTGAAGAGAAGATAGATACTGAAAGGCCCCGAAAATTTTTTCTTCGAGTAATTTAAGATTTCGTCGTGCCAAGGTAGGCTAATTTTTTTATTTTGTGTGCAAATGAGTATTTATGATATGATGGACATAAATTGGACATGTTAATAAGCGTATAAGTCATATTAAAAGTGAAGTGAGATCTAAGGAGAGGCCTAAGTCTAAGCCAAGTTGGAAAATTTCATATTAGACAAAAGTTGTAGATAAGTGCGCACAAGACCTCACTTTGGATGATAATATCTCCATTTATATAAAGATTTGTGTGGTGAACAACCTATCCAATTAAATCCATTTGATTCTAGTCTCCAACGCAAAAAATGTTTGTCATTTGGAGGTATATACAGAGAGTTATGACAATTTTACTGGGCATGTTTCACTAGCAAGCCCAGGTGCGTGATCGCGCTAGTAGACGCGCATATTGTGAAGTATTCTGCCTTCGTCGTGCTATTTTAGTGCACCTAGGTGCACGACCGTGCTAGTGGAAGGCTTCTAAATACCCCAAGACCGGGTCTAGAGGGTGCCCAAGTCATTTTTGGAGCAAGGGCTTGCTCTCTCAAGAGGGATCCGTCCCACTCTTCATTTCTATGATCCAAGGTAAGAAATTCTGAGTATTTTAAGTTAATTACTACTCATAAATACTTATATTAACATGGATTGATCTTGAAAATCCATAGATTTCCATTCAAATCCTTGAATATATCAAGAACACCACAAGTGAGGATTCATAAAATTCTTACTACAAGAATTTATATCTATCATCTCTAACCACTATATGGTAATTATTTATGTATGATAGATACATTAGAACTCATGGGATGATGATTGAAAGCCATAAGTGCCTGACCTAGGTTGTATTGGTTGTAGAGATTATGAAATGAGTTAATTAAGAAGGTTGATAGTTGGGTATGAATGAATGGTCATACATATATATGTTGTTGGAAGTTATAAATTGGTTAGGAATGATGGTAGAGTGAATTCTTGGTTAATGGTGATAGTTGAATGAACCAATACTATAGTTATGAGGTGTAAATATCTATACCTACAAGGTGTTTGATAATATACCTAAATGGCATAAGTTATGAAATTTATTACTAATATTGGCCCTATTGAATGTTGTATTTTAGATTGAAGTTGCTTAAGTGTATTGGATCGTTGTACTATCATTATGGGGAATTTGAGGTATGTATTACTAACTTTAACTCTTGTAGAATCCCCTTGTTGTGACGAGCATACGGTATGTGTACCTTGTATGAAAATATGTGTATTGGTTGTCTTAATTGATTTCCACACC
Source organism: Nicotiana glauca (assembly GCA_026770625.1). Lineage (NCBI taxonomy): Eukaryota > Viridiplantae > Streptophyta > Magnoliopsida > Solanales > Solanaceae > Nicotiana > Nicotiana glauca. The sequence goes on from MU754265.1 coordinate 179,792, forward strand.
ACCAAGTTATATGTGATTGTGAGAAGTGATTTGATGTGCCTACCTTATTATGTGCAAAGTTTGTAAAGGCTTGAGGATGCCGACATGGAAGTACGTGTTAACGAATGAAAGAATGTTAATGTCTCCAAATGTGGGAATGTGTATAATGACTAAAAACCCTACGTGGTAAGTAATGAAAGAGGGTATTGTAAAATGACATAAATAATGTGAACAATTACGACAATACCTTGTACATGAATTACTGCTTGGTGATAGTTATGGTGCCTTGGGCCCAAGTGTATGAATTGTTGAAATGAACTTATGTTTCCTTGAAATGATGGAAAGAAATCGTGATTGATGCAATTGAAACAACTGTGGTAATAACATATATGACTTGTCATGGGATATTATCATTGTGACTTAAATGGCATATGAGCGGTTGAATATGATGGAAATGGTATTGATGGTTATGGAAATTCTTAGTCAGTTGTTGTTGTTGTTGTCCCTTGTGAATTGTTGTTGTTGTCCCTTGTGAATTGTTGTTGTTGTTGTTGTTGTTGTTGTTATTGTTGTTGTTTTTGAATTGTGATTGTTTAGTGGGATCGGGTTACGCGCCGCAACACGAAGCAATAAGGTGTGGGTTGTGGTGATAAGGGTGGCCGAGGTAATAAGGGTGAAAAGTGATCGATATCACTATTGAAATGAAAATATGAGAAAATTGTGAAATCATTGATGTGATAATGTTGAAGGGGAAAAAGAGAGATTGTGAAACTTGTTTGGCTTTGATTGTTTCTTTCACGTGCATTTGATCGTTGATTCTATTTATATCTGTTACTTGTGTGTTATTTGATTTTACTTGGGGTAAAGTTTGTTTATACATACCAGTGCAATTCAAATGTACTGACGTCCCTTTTTCTGGGGGCGCTACATTCGTGTTATAATTGTACGTGGTTCTATTGGAGGTACTCCAGTCCACCGACAGTAGCATCTCTTCCACTTTCCATCAGCTGTATTGGTGAGCCCCTTTCCTCTCGGGGCCCTGCGTGACACATGCCGTTTTTCTTCCGGAATCTATTTTGGTATTTGTGTAAGGTATAGCTGGAGCCTTGTTGCCTGAATTTCCATATTATTCTTTAGTTGTATTTAGAGGCTCCATAGACAGGTTGTGGGTAGTGTTGAGTATTGGAAATTAAAATCGAAATATTGATGTTTGGCAATGATGTATACAAATTGTAACACCTTTAGAGTAGCGAATGAAGTTGCTAATGAAAATGAAATGGATATCGTTAATGATATGTTTATAGAATTTGATTAATGGAGTCCATCTCCTATTTATTCATGAGTTAGTTTGGGTAGAATGAGACCTAACAGGCTTGCTTGGTTGGGTTTACTGGGTTGAGCGCCGGTCGCGCTCCTCATATTTTGGGGCGTGACAAACTTGGTATCAGAGCCTAAGGTTTTAAAGTGTCCTAGGATGTCGGAGCCGTGTCTAGTAGAGTCCTTCTTATCGGCATGTTGTCGACCACATCTATAAGTTGGAGTCTATTTGGACATTTAGGAATTTCACCCTTCTTTGATATTCCAGATCGTGAGATATTGCTCAAGATATGGAGCTGATTTTCTCTCTAAGTCTTATTCTCAAGATTGGTACTTTTGATACCATAATCTGCGAATTTGAATCATGTAATGAGGGATTGATCCTACCATTGAGTCCGAGTGGATTGCCCAAGGACTTTTTAGGAGAATGTGTCAAGCCATAGAGGGATTGGTAGAACTGGTTGCTAAGGAGTACCCTTATTCCTATTAATGTCACTACACCACCAGATCATGTAGTATATCAGTATGTTACCAATGTATGTTACAGATATGAAGTCAGGGTGCATCAGTTAAGGCACTGCCCTGCCAATCTAGAGTCACCAAGTAAGAGACCCGTTAGTACATCATTCTAAATGCCACATACTTTTCCTTATTATATACGTACACCTATACTGGGATCTTGCATAGATATGATCTTAAAAAGAATATAAATCACAAAACATTGCATGCACCTGCTCTTTGAATGAGACATATTATTCATAAAGTCTACCGATCACGATTCTCTTACTTATAGCCTCCTATGGAATTAAGCTCTATAATTACGTTCCTGAATTGAGTTATAACACTACTGATACTTCCCACTTGCTTTTCCTAAATTCTCAACAAGGGACTATTCCCGATGAATTTCTTACTGAAACATTTTATTTAAATGGACAACATCTACTCGCTTGTGCCTATATGTGCACCATCGTAAATTTTACCTATGTGATGTCAAGTTCCATGTAAAGCATCCCAGTGTTGCGATCCTTCTCGAGTCACTCTTTTTCTTACTGGTGTATATGGCTTCTATGGTTTGAACAGTCACTCTACTCTCTTGCGAGTATTATCATGAAACCTTCTCACTGTCTAGTAATATACATGCATATCTCAGCACCTATCGTCTGAGTGCGTATAAATCGAAATGGTCACCGTGTGTATAAAGTCGTTCTGAAAAATTGAGATCCTCACATCCCCATCACTGGAAGATCTTGTGTCGCCATAATTTTTGTGTCCACTTGAGATATCCTGTAGCAAGTAGCTCACTTGGTTTCTAGTATTGTGGTTGCCCGTGATATGGTCTTGTACTGCAGTCTGGGGGTTAATATAGCAGAAGTATGTAACCCATAACGAATGATTATTTTCTCTTTATACCTATACAATGTGATAATTGTGTTCCATAGTTAGTGAATTTATTGTGCTAGTTCCCAACACTTGTTCTATAACTATGAGAGAACATGCCCTTTTATGTGTCACTACGACACTTCCTTTCTCAAGTCAAAATCCATGGGGAATTCATCAAGAACATCTGCAAACCTTCCATGATTATTTACACAGTCTCATTTAGTTTGGTTGTTTGTACACCCTTGACTTTTAGAATCATTGACTATGTTGTGTCATGTGCGGGGAGTTTTACTACCCTTGGTATTTCACCTTCTTGGACTGGATATGAATGGTATTTATCTTTCTCCCCAGAGTATCATATTAATCATTTGGACCCCTCTAACCTATACATGATTTCGTCCTAATATTAAGATGTCCTAGCTATGTGGTTTCACCTGTGAAAGGTTGAGATTAGATGCCTTTAGATTTTTGCATATATCATAAGCATATTGATTGGAATACAAGTTATTGTATCTTGACTTCTCTCATATAGTATCAATTATTAGCAAGGGGTAAGTTGTTGGAAGTGTGATAATTTCATAAGTGCTCAACTTCTTTTCATCCTCATGGCCTTATGGCATACATTCCTTGTGTCAGTTAACGTTAAGAGTGCGATTCAACTTCATGTGTTTTGAAACCCATATCGCATTCAAGGTGCTAGGATATTCTCATTCTTGATAACTGGATTTTCCCTACACCCCAGGAGGTGACTGGGTCATGTACTTGAATATTCCTCCTTAATGGTTCCTATTGCCAAGGTACTAGTTACCCATATGCCTTAATTGTATAATAGTTGATGTCGTCACAATGATTAACCATATCAGCATCATTAATAGAAAATCCTTGTGTTTCTTGGCACGTAACCTCATGAAATACTCTGCTCATCATGTAAATGGATTCTTGAATAATTCCAGCCAAATCATGGACTCCGTCGCTCTTTACTGTATTAGATCTATTGGGTATTGGAGGTTCAAACGTGTCAAAGAGGAAGTATCCCCGTGTGATCCTACATATTCGATAGGTAATTTTATTGTCAGTTTATGATAGCACATCTTAGAGTAATTGTGGAAGGTCATCAAAGGTTTAGCATGGGCGTTCATGTAGAGATTTAGAGTTCATGAAGTTGAAGGGGGTTATTCTCAATACGCTCCCCTAAAGATTTTATGTGAGTTGATAATGAAGGTTGCATAAGTGTATTCCACATTAGGCCGCACTAGGAGTTTGAATTTTCCCCATAATTGTTCGCCATATATTTTTTGTATTCACATGTTTATGTCTAAGAAGGTAGTTGGAGATCCTTTGTGTATCGTTCCGGTGGAAATCATTGAAGGTGAAGTTAATGGATAGTTAGCTTATGCGAGGTATCTAGATGTCATCCTTGTTAGAAAAGTTTGGAGTTTGGAATTGTTTCCGTAAATGTGTTATGGCAAAAAAAATTGTAAGTCGAGGAAGCCACGTGGGAAGCGGAAAATGAAATGAAAGAGAAATATCCTCATCTATTCGAACAAGTCTAGTAGTGATCGTGCGAACTGTTGTCTTTAAGAAATTTGAGGTAGTGTCCAGATTTGTGCAAAGGCACCCCATTTTTTACAAATTGCCTTATTGTTATAACTTCCCATTGTGTGCCAAATTTCAAATGTCGATGTTATTTGGGTAATGTGCAACCCTTGAAGCAAATGAAATTTTTTTGTGAAACTTATGTGGTAGGTAAATGATTAATGATAGTGTAGATTGGTAATCATTAACTGAAGAGTTTTTGACGTGTTAAAGTGATTAAATTGTATGGGGCTCATTGAAGTTACCCAGTTGTGTGCAAGTAAATGACCTTTATTGAACCACGTGCAATTTATGGGGTAAAGAGAACGAGCTAATTGTAAGTTGTTTAAAGTGTATGACTATGTACGAGTTGTTGGGGAGTGAATTGTATGCCAGTTGTAGGTATAACAAAAACTTTTTAATGGTCTTGGAAATATGTTTCGGGGACTCTCTGACAGGTAGATAGGCCTAATTACAAAGGAAACTCTGGCGAAATGTTCAAAAATTTATGGAGTTAGACAAATTCGGGGCTATTGATATATCTCATGATGTGAACAAGTTGAAGTTACGTACGGATGGCTAGTTAACGGACCTTAATCCTCATTCGAGGATGAATGATCCTAAGGGGGGAGAATGTACGGCCCGGAATTTTTTTTTTCGAGTAATTTAAGATTTCCTCGTGCCAAGGTATGCAAATTATTTTATTTCGTGTGCAAATGAGGATTTATGATATGATGAATATCAATTGGATATTTTAATAAGCGTATAAGTCATATTAGAAGTGAATTGGGGTCTAAGGAGAGGCCTAAGTCTAAGCCAAGTTGGAAAATTTCATATTAGACGAAAGTTGTAGATGAGTGCACACAAGACCTAAATTTGGACGATCATATCTCCATTTATATAAGGATTTGTGTGACGCACAACCTATCAAATTAAAGCCCTTTGAGTAGTTTCCAATGCAACAAACCGTTCGTCATTTGGAGTCGCGCGCGTATATTTTGTCGCACTATTTTAGCGTGCCAAGGTGCGCGACCGCGCTAGTGGAAGGCTTCTAAATATCCCAAGACCGGGTCTAGAGGGTGCCCAAGTCATTTTTGGAGAAAGGCATTGCTCTCTTAAGAGGGATCCGTCCCACTCTTCATTTCTATGATCCAAAGTAAGACATTTTGAGTATTTTGAGTTGATTACTACTCCTAAACACTTATATAAAATGGATTGATCTTGAAACTCCATAGATATCCATTCAAATCCTTGAATTTATCAAGAACACCAAAAGTGGGGATTCTTAAAATTCTTACTACAAGAGGTATATCTATCATCTCTAACTAATATATGGTGATTATTTATGTATGATAGATACATTAGAACTCATGGGATGATGATTGAAATCCATAAGTGCCTGACCTAGGTTGTGTTGGTTGTAGAGATTGCGAAATGAGTTAATTAAGAAGGTTGTTGATTGGGTATGAATGAATGGCCATATATATATATATATATATATATATATGTTGTTGGAAGCTATAAATTGGTTAGGAATGATGGTAGACTGAATTGTTGGTTAATGATGATAGTTGGATGAACCAATACTATAGTTATGAGGTATAGATATCTATACCTACAAGGTGTTTGATAATATGCCTAAATGGCATAAGTTATGAAATTTATTACTAATATTGGCCTTATTGAATGTTGTATTGTATATTGAAGTTGCTTAATTGTATTGGATCATTGTAGTATCATTAAGGGGCGAATTTGATGTATGTATGGCTAACTTTAAATCTTGTAGAATCCCCTTGTTGTGAAGAGCATACGGTATGTGTAACTTGTATGAAAATATGTGTATTGGTTGTCTTAGTTGATTTCCACACCACCAAGTTATATGTGATTGTGAGAAGTGATTTGATGTGCCTACCTTGTTATGTGGAAAGTTTGTAAAGACTTAAGGATGCCAACATGGAAGTATGTATTAACAAATGAAAGAATATTAATGTATCCAAATATGGGAATATGTATAATGGCTAAAAACCCTGCGTAGTAAGTAATGAAAGAGGGTATTGTGAAATGACGCAAATAATGTGAACGATTACAACAATACCCTGTACATGAATTACTGCCTGGTGATAGTTATGGTGCCTTGGGCCCAAATGTATGAGTTGTTGAAATGAACTTGTGTTTCCTTGAAATGATGGAAAGAAATTGTGATTGATGCAATCGAAACAACCGTGGTAATAACATAAATAGCTTTTCATGGGATATTATCATTGTGACTTAAATGGCATATGAGCGATTGAATATGATGAAAGTAGTATTGATGGTTATGAAAATTCTTAGTGAATTGTTGCTTTTGTTGTTGTTGTTATTGTTGTTGTTGTCCCTTGTGAATTGTTGTTGTTGTCCCTTCTGGATTGTTGTTTTTGTTGTTGTTGTTGTTGTCACTTGTAAATTATTGTTGTTGTTCTTGTTTTTGTTGTTTGTGAATTGTGATTGTTCGATGGGATCAGGTTGCACGCCGCAACACGAAGTAATACGGTGTGGGTTGTGGTGATAAGGGTGACTGAGGTAATAAGGGTTGAAAGTGATCGATATCACTATTGAAATGAAAATATGAGAAAATTGTGATGTCATTGATGTGATAATGTTGAAGGGGAAAAAGAGAGATTGTAAAACTTGTTTGGCTTTGATTGTTTCTTTCACGTGCATTTGATCGTTGATTCCATTGATGTCTATAACTTCTGTGTTATTTGATTTTACTTGGGGTAAAGTTTGTTCATACATACGAGTACAATTCAAATGTACTGATGCCCCTTTTGTCGAGGGCGTTACATTCGTGTTATGATTGTAGGTGGTTCTATGGCAGGTACTACAGTCCACCACCAGTAGCACCTCCTCCACTTTCCGTCAGCTGTATTAGTGATCCCCTTTCCTCTCGGGACTCTGCGTGACTCATGTCATTCTTTCTTCCGGAGTCTATTTTGGTATTTGTGTAAGGTATAGCCGGAGCCTTGTTGCTAGCATTTCCATATTATTCTTTAGTTGTATTTAATGGCTCCGTAGACAGGTTGTGGGTAGTGTCAGGTATTGGAAATTAAAATAGAAATATTGATGTTTGGCAATGATGTATACAACTTGTGACACCTTTAGAGTGGCGAATGAAGTTGCTAATGAAAATGAAATGGAAATCGTTAATGATATCTTTATAGAATTTGATTAATGCAGTCCATCTCTTATTTATTCATGAGTTAGTTTGGGTAGAATTTGACCTAACAGTCGCGCTCCTCGGATTTTGGGGCGTGACAGATACCCAGAATCATAAAATCACACAAAGGGAACCAGATATTTTGAAAAAAACTTCTGCACTTAAACGAGCAGTCTCAAACCCAAAACCATAAAATTTTCAACAATAGAAGGATTTTAAAAAAGAGGATAGATAGACAGATTGGACAAAAACTCAAGCAAACAAACACTCATTAGAAATTAGGGGTTTTAACATGCAAACTCAGGCAGAAGGATAATACAGTAAAATATATCAAAAATCAAAGAAAGGTTTCGAAATAACTTAACAGAACCTTAATCAGAAAGATAAGGAGTTTTAGGAGTGGAGTTTTAAAAGAAACTTCGAGAAAAATGCTTAAAAGTTTAGAACAGACATAGATCTGAAACAAATCTAAGAGAAATCGATAGAACCTTACAGGTTAGGGTTTCAGAAGAACCCCAAATGGTGAGAAAGGCTTTGAAAACCATCGATCTAAGTAGGAGAGTCAAGAGTCAGACTCGAATAGCCATGGTTGGCCGGAGAAAAGTTAGAGACGACCGGATAATAGCCATCAATTGAAATTGACCATGGTCTGGACCAACATCTTTCAAGATCTAGCCTTGAAACCATAATAATCGAACACGTATAAGCCATGTGACGTGGATACAGGCCTCCGATGACCTTGGAAGCCATGGATTTGGAAGGTTTTAAGGTTGTAGTTGAGGGTGGCGGCTAGGGTTGAAGAGGGTTTGGGAGAGGATTGAGAGAGAAGAAGATTCAGAGGCGGCTGGGTGTGTGAAATGGTTAGGGTTAGGGGGTAGTTTGAGATTAAAAAAGGAAAAGATGGTTTCAAATCAACGGCCTGGATTAAAACGGGCGAGTGGGCGGGTTATGAAGATGGGATTGGGTCCGGTTTAATTGGAATTGCGTCGAGGGTTCAAATAGTTTCAATTGGATTCAATTGGGGGTGCCAAATCAGGCTAAAATTGAAATAAAATGGGGCTAACATTTAAATAGCCACTCTTCCCTGTTTAATTCATAAAAATAGTAAAATAATTTTTGAAAATAAATTAAAAGTACTAAATTGATTAAAGTACATAATTATAAAATTAAAAATACTATACTTAATTTTTATAGACACAAATGTAATTAAATGTAAAAGAGGCTAATATTGCAATTATATGCAAATTTAGCTTTAAAATAACTAAATGTATTTGTAAAAATATGAAAAATTTATATTAGCTATATTTTAGCATAAATATGAGAATCCAATAAATGGATCACCAAAAATGATATTTTGGAAATAATTATTGGGTTTTTTTGGATAAAATAGGGTAATAAATTGAATAAAAAATCTTTAAAAAAAAGAAAAACTAATAAAACATTTGGACATAATTATATATGCATGCACATGCTATTTTGAAATTATTTTGCATATTAAAAATATACATGAAAAAATTGGGTATCAACAGCTACCCCTCTTTATCCGGAAAGGATGAAAGAGTTGTCGGGTAAAGATATGGTGGCCAATTTTCTGCGAATGAAATGGTTCGAGGAGGCATAGGCTATGCCCTGGCTTCTGAGATACCTACATATCCCTAGTTTTACAGGAATCAGGCCGTATGCAGTTCAGGATCCGTCGGCGGAGTACGCTGATGGAGACTTTCCAAGAACGGATGCGATATCTAGGGTCAGGCGGTAGGCAAGTTTGTGGGAATGTTTGGGTTTGATATGGCTGCGCGAACTGGAGTGGAATCGCTTCTATTGAGATGGTCGTTGCTTGCCAGTTTACCTACGAATAAACAATACAAGCATATATTGTGCATAAGTTTTAACATGATGCAATTTCCCGTCGGACCATGAATGTTGTCTTTGGAAAGTTAGGATGACGTCCTTAGACCATAATGTCCTGGGCTATGAAGCGTAAAATAAATGATTTGCAGGCCATAAAATGATGCTCTCGGGCTATGGGGATGATGCCTCCGAACCATGATGCCTTTGAATAATGATATGCAAAATATTAAAAGGGATCCTCAGGCCATGGCATGGTGTTCTCGGGCTATGAAAATGGTGCCTATGAACGATGGCACCTTTGGATAATTTTGCGATATTTCAGCGATGCAAATGTAAATTAGGTGGCGATCTTTCAGCCATGCAAATATAGAGATAGAGATCTTTCAGCCATGCAAGTGTAGATAAGGTGTCGATCTTTCAGCCATGCAAACGTAGATAAGGTAGTGATCTTACAGCCATGCAAATGTAGAGGAGGCGATCTTTTAGCCATGCAAGTGTATATAAGGTGGTGATCTTTCAGCCATGCAGATGTGGTAAGAGTGTGATCTTTAAGCCATGCAAATGTAGAGGTGGCGATCTTTCATCCATGCAAGTGTAGATAAGGTGGCGATCTTTCAGCCATGCATATATAGATAAGGTGGTGATCTTTCAGCCATGCAAATGTAGAAGTGGTGATCTTTTAGCCATGCAAGTGTAGACAAGGTGGCGATCTTTCAGCTATACAGATATAGATATTGTGGCGATCTTTCAACCATGCAAATGTAGATAGAGACAGCGTTTAGTCTCGGAAGGCAGAATGGTAGCTTTATGCAATGCAAAAAATTTAAATGGAGATAGTGTTTAGTCTCGGAAGGCAGAATGGTAGCCTTATACAATGAAAAAATGCAGATGGAGACAGTGTTTAGTCTCGGAAGGTAGAATGGTAGCCTTATGCAATGTAGAAATATAGATGGAGATAATATTTTGTCTCGGAAGGCATAATGGTAGCCTTTTACAGGAAATAAAATGGCAAGTGGTAATAGAGCTTTCTTAGTTGAAAGCAGATTGCGATGTTATGACTGTTGGGGATATTGGAACACACGGAATATCACCGGCGTGCGTGGATAGAAAATGTTTGTAAGTGCGATAGTTCTGAGAATTGTAGTTCTAAACAATGTTTGTCTCGTGAGTGTATAGCATGACTGATGCTTTTGCAATCCCAGTGCCTACATCCAAAGAAAATCATGAGTTTTGTCGGGGGTAGGTTAGTTCGTATCCCTGCTGAATCTGCTTGATTTGCTCGGCTTTGATATGTATCATTGGGGTAGCGTTGCCAACAAGGAGATTTCAATGATAAACATGCATGATTTTGTAAAAATATGACATAAGTATGTAATTAAGAGACAACTTTTAGATAAACCAACAACTGTGACGTGGTTCAAGACATTACAACCTCTCTTGCTACGGAATTTTGATGGCCCTCCTCAAAATTCTACCCCATTTTACTGGGTTGATGCTTCCGACTGCTACTAGCGATAATTGGTTGAAATCAACTTCGAAATTTTGAGGGTCCTACTCAAAATTCTGCCCTAGTTTCCAATGGGGGGGGGGGAATGAAAATTTTATTGAATTGTGACCGAACCCATAGGGCTACCTACGTATCCCTTCTTAAACGGGAATCAGGTCAGGCATAGTTCAATATTACATCATATAGGAAAACATAAAGATTACACATAGTAACGTTTGGATGCATATAAAATAATTGGTTTTGGACAAACTTCCCCATCCATTACTGCAAGTATGAGGGCTCCTCCCGTTAGAACTCGGTAAACCATGTATGGACCCTGCCCTGCCAGTTGGGAGAGAATTTCCCTTTGGCTTCACCCTGATACAGAAAAACTTTCTTTAATACCAACTGTCCCGTTGTGAACTGTCTCGGCCTGACTCCTTTGTTGAAGGCTGTGGACATTCTATTCTAATAAACTTGACCGTGGCAAACAACATTCATTCTCTTTCCATCTATAAGGGCTAGTTCCTCATAAAGACTTTTCACTCACTATGCGTCGTCGAGCTCAGCTTCCTGTATGATCCTTAGGGAAGGAATTTCTACCTCAACGGGAATAGCTTCCTCTGTACCATAAACTAGTATATAGGGGGTTTCCCCGGTTGATGTGCGGACTGTGGTGTGATACCCCAATAGAGAAAATGATAACTTCTCATGCCATTGTTTATGCTTCTCTATCATTTTCCTTAATATCTACTTGATATTCTTGTTGGAAGTTTCTACGGCTCCATTTATCTGAGGTATATAGGCTTTAGAATTCTTATGTCTAATCTTGAAAGTTTCACATATAGCTTTCATCAAGTCACTATTGAGGTTGGAGCCATTATCAGTAATGATTGACTGTAGAATCCCGAATTGATAAATAATGCGGTCGCGGTCAAAGTCAGCCACAAATTTCTTAGTCACTGATATGTAAGATGTCTCTTCGACCCATTTGGTGAAATAGTCGATTGCTACTTGGATAAACCTTTACCTGTTGGAAGCGGCATGTTCGATTGGTCCAATGACATCCATTCCCCAAACGGCGAACGGCCACGGCGAGCTTGTTGCATTAAGCTCATTTGGTGGCACTTTTATCATGTCTGCACGTATTTGACAACGGTGGCATTTCCGGACATACTAGATGCAGTCCGTTTCCATAGTCATTTAAAAGTAACAAGCTCGAAGTATCTTCTTTGCTAAGACAAAGCCATTCATATATGGCCTGCATGTCCAAGCGTGAATTTCCTCTAGCAGCGTGGATGCTTCTTTTGCATCGACACACCTTAACAATCCTAAATCAGGTGATTCCTCCGTTATGGATGAAATTATTGGATAATCTCTGAAGTGTGCACTTCTTAGTAGGATTTGCGAGTTCTGGGTATTCTCCTTTTGCCAAATATTCCTTGATATCGTGAAACCAAGGCTTTCTGTCTGCTGCTTCTTTAACATGGATACAATAAGCTGGCTGATCATGGATCATTACTGGAATGGGATCAATGAAGTTTTTGTCTGGATGTTGTATCATGGATGATAGGGTAGCTAATGCATCGGCGAACTCATTCTGGGCCCTAGGTACATATTGGAACTCCGTCTTCGTGAACTTCTCAACTCCTGTACATGATGCAGATATGGGAGTATCTTGGAGTTCTTGGTTGCTCATTCTTCTCGGACCTGATGTCTAAGTAGGTCTGAATCTCTGATCGCTAGAAACTCTTGAATGTTAATGTCAATGGCCATTTTGAGCCCTAGGATGCAAGTTTAATACTCGGCCATGTTGTTGGTGTACGGGAACCTGAGCTTTGCAGACACTGAGAAATCCTAACTGATTTCGGATAGTAGGACTGGTCCTATGCCAACTCTTTTAAAATTTGCTGCTCCATGGAAAAACATTCTCCAACCATCATAGCATTTTGCAACGTCTTATCCTATGAATGATACCTCTTCATCAGGAAAATATGTTTTCAGGGGTTCGTATTCTCCATCAACATGATTCTCGGCAAGGTGATCTGCCAATGCCTGTACTTTGATCGCTTTCAAAGTCACGTAGACAATGTCAAATTCACTTAACAGGATTGGCCACTTGGCTAGCTTGCTAGTGGGCATGGGCTTCTGGAAGATGTACTTCAAATGATCCATCCTTGATATGAGATATGTAGTATAGGCATAAAAGTAGTACCTCAGCTTCTGGGCTACCGAAGTCAGAGCACAACAGGTGCGCTCTAAAAGAGAATACCGGGCCTCGTACGGGGTGAACTTCTTACTAAGGTAATAGATGGCCTGCTCCTTCCTCTCTGTTTCATCATGCTTCCTTATAACGCAATCGAAAGCTCCATCCAATACTGCAAGGTAGAGCAACAGAGGTCTACCTAGCTCGAGAGGGACCAAGACTAATGGTGTTGACAGGTATTCCTTGATTCTGTCGAAAGCTTTCTGGTAGTCATCAGTCGATTTGGTAGCGGTGTCCTTCTTCAACATCTTAAAGATTGGCTCGCAGATAACTGTAGATTGTGCCATGAACTGGGTGATGTAGTTAAGCCTTCCCAAAAAACTCATCACATCCTTCTTGTTATTTGGCGGAGGCAATTCTTGAATGGCTTTGACTTTTGATGGATCCAACTCTATTCCTCGGTGACTCACAACAACCCAAGTAAGTTTCCAGCAGGAACCCCAAATGCACACTTCACAGGATTCAGTTATAGGTTGTAGCTTTGTAGTCTATTGAAGAACTTCCTCAAATCTTCCATGTGAACAGTGGCCTTCTTGGACTTGATAATACCATCATCTACGTACACCTCTATCTCTGTTTGTATCATATCATGGAAAATGGTAGTCATTGCCTTCATGTAGGTGGCTCCAGTATTCTTTAGCCCAAACAACATAATCTTATAACAGTATATTTCCCATGGCGTAATGAAAGTCATTTTCCTAGTATCTTCTTCATCCATCCAGATCTGATGATAACAAGCGAAACAATCTAGAAATGATTGTAACTCGTGCTTGGCACAATTGTCAATCGGGATGTGTATGTTTGGTAAAGGGAAATTGTCTTTCAGATAGGCCCGGTTGAGATCCCTGTAGTCTACACAGAATCTAACCTTCCCGTCATTCTTTGGTACCGACACGATGTTAGCTAACCATGTTGGATATTCTACCATCCTGAGAGCCCTAGCTTTGATCTGCTTAGTCACTTCTTCCTTGATTTTTAGACTCTTATCAGGCTTGAACTTTCTGAGCTTTTGCTTTACCAGCGAACATGTTGGATCGGTTGGCATTTTGTGAGCCATAATAGATGTACTCAAACCAGTCATGTCATCATACAACCAGGTGAATATGTCCTCAGATTCTTATAGAAATTCTGTGTATTCCTTCTTTTCTAATGGCGATAAGTGAACGCTGATTCGTGTTTCTTTAATGTTTTCTGCATCTCCTAGGTTGACAATCTCAGTCTCGTCCAGGTTGGACTTAGGCATGTTCTCAAAGTTATTAACTTCCTTAACAATCTCTTCTGGTATGTCATCTTCCTCTGAATCTATGTTTGTTTGTTGCGTTGTCTCATTGCAAGTCACAATCATCGGTTTATCAAGATATGTAATAGTAATGATGCATAATTAAAGTAATGAGAGAAAACAATAGTAATAAGTGTTGATTCATAAGAAAGTGAAAATGCTTAAGATCTTATTGCGGGAATCAAAATGTGTAAAGAAAATGATTAAATAAAAACAATGCATGAAGCTTGTTTTAGCCTTGCTACTCCGAGGCTCATCAGGCTTTGGTTGTCATGATAGTCCAGTTATTGAGGCGTGCTCCTAGGCGTGGTCCAGTATGGAAGGGATTTCCTCCCCTCCTCCTCGAGAACAACGGAACAATCCATATCATTGTCTTTTAGGAACAAATTCTTCACTGCTGCCAGTGCTTCCTCTTCTTCTGACCCATAGATAACATCGGCCAGTTGGAAAGTCTTCTCCAAGTGTGGTATTGGCTGCTCCAGCGGATAGTAAGGACCATGCCATGGTGGCGACCAGTTGTTGAATTCTTCCTAGGTATACTCATATCCCAAAACAAAAGTAGTGCCATGCTTCTTGAGCTTTATAGGCTTAGCAATTCCTTTGAGGTTCTTGTCGAGCCCTTTGACAGGTTTATATCCACTCCAATTCAGTATGCTCTCAATATTGTTATCCCACCATTTGTTTTTCTCAACAGTATTTAACCGTTTGATGTGATGGTAATTCTCTCCTCCAAGCTTATTTTTCCCCTGGATTGATGGAATAGTCTGGCAACTGTATATAGGATAGCTACCATCGCCGTGAATGATCACTTTCTGGTGGTTCCACTAGAACTTTACTGCCTGATAAAGTGTTGATGCTACGACTCCGACAGCATGAATCCATGGTCGTCCCAACAGCAGATTGTAAGATGCCGGCATGTCTATCACTTAGAAATCAACATCGAATCAAGTTGGCCCCATTTGCAATCACAGACTAATCTCCCCAATGGTGGACCTTTAGAAACCATCGAAGGCTTTCACGTTGATAGCTCCGTCCTTTATTTCATGCCATAGATTTCTCAATTTCTTGAGTGTTACAAGTGGACAATTGTTGAGACTAGAACCCCCATCAATCAGGATCCTGGTGATGAAGTAGTCCTCATATTGCACAGTGATGTGCAGTGCTTTATTGTGTCCCAACCCTTCAGGCGGTAGCTCATCCTCATGAAAAGTAATTTTGTGACTTTCCAATTCCTGTCGTACCATGATGGCCATTTCCCCGCCATTGATGTTGCTTGGCAAGTATGTTTCACTCAGCACCCTCAACAGAGCATTCTTGTGTGCCTCGAAATTTTGTAGCAATTCAAGGATGGAGATTTGCGCCGGTGTATTGTTCAACTGGTCGATGACCGAGTATTCCTTGGCCTGTATCTTTCTCCAAAGATCGCCTGGACCTATCTCAATGATGGGTGACCGATTAGAGGCCTACTTGCTTGACTTAGCAAGGTGTTTCGGGGTATAGACCCTACCAATTCTTGCCATACCCTATGCGGCAACAGTTTCTTTGAACCTGACTTTACCTTTCCTCCTTGCCTCGGTTGTATAGTCCCGTGGTATATCCTTTGTATGGAATGGTTTCGTGGTCGACATCGCCACTAGGATCGATACAGGTATCATTACTCCGAACGGAGCATGTGCCCTCGGGGGTAAAATTGCAACTTCCAACGGCGTGGGTGCATGTGATAGAGACACAAATTCGACCTCAATTTGTGATGGTGTCTTTGCAGATGACGTTATTTCAAACTCAAGTGGCACAGACATATTTACCTCAGCATCCCCAGAGGGCTGAATATGGACTATGATTGGATTAAGAGTAAGTACTGGCTTCTTTGTGTCATTACCTTCTGCGATCAACCCAATTGACTCCTCGGGATCCCAATCATCCTCTATTTTAATCATGTGAATGCCTCTACCCTTATGATCTGACAGAGGGTTATTGCAGACACTCAGAGTGGGTTCCTTCACCACAATAATCTTGTTGTCAATCAAAGCCAGGATCTTGTCCTTTAAAGAATGACATTCATCAATGGTGTGTCGCTTCATGCCGGAGTAGTGTGCACAGGATTTGTTTGTGTTAACCCACTGAGAAGGGTTCTCAAGGGTTGTAGCAGCGATGGGGGTGACATAACTAGAAACTTTGAGTCTCTCGTACAACTGGTCAATAGGTTCAACAATGTCTGTATATTGTTTTGGCGTGTAGGATGGGATTGATAGTGGGATGGTTGAGCATTGTAGGCTTGGTAAACATGTGCAGGTTAGGAGTATCTAGGTGAAGTAGGCTGATATGTGGGCGGTGGAGTTTGGTAAGAGGGTAAGGGTGCTTGGTAGTTCATAGTTGGCTGATATGTGAGTGGAGGCATCGGGTAAGTTTGGTATTTGATGGGAGATTTGGTTCTTTATGAAACCATTACGACCATACGTCCCTTTTCTTAGACACACCATCGGACTGTAAGGCCTTATTTGTAGCTTACAAGGCCTCGAAGTTTGTAACCATACTGCTCTTGATGCCTTTTTCGATCCTTTCACCCAACTTAATAATGTTAAAAAATTTGTGCCTCTCAATCATCATCAGCCTTTCATAATACTGGGAGTCCTAATCCCGGACAAAGAATTTGTTCATCTATTCTTCTTCTAAGGCAGGTCTAACCTTAGCAGCTTCGGACCTCCAGCAAGTAGCATATTCGCAAAATGTTTCTGTAGGCTTCTTCTTTAGATTCTGAATATAGAACACATCTAGCGCATTTTTTGTATTGAACCTGAACATGTCCATAAAGTTGGATGCCATACCTACCCATTTTGACCATTTCTTTGGATCTTGGCTAATATACCAAGACAGAGCATCTCCTTTCTGACTCCTCATGAAAAGCTTCATGCAGATTCTCTCGTCTTTCCCTACTCCAAACAGCTTGTCACAGTACGTTTACAAATGGACTCTTGGATCTCCTGTACCATCAAACATTTCAAACTTTGGAGGTTTGTACCCCTCGGGCAGTTTGACATTGGGCTGTATGCAAAGATCTTCGTAGTTTAGTCCTTCATTTCCCTTACTTCCTTCAACGCCTTGAATTCGGCTAGTCAATTTCTTAAGTTCTTCTGCCAAGTTCCTGATAAGTGAGTCTTTATCATCAGAATCGGGTGTGTTTGAGATGGGTTAGGCGGAGTGTGGCATGGCCTTCACGTAGATGGGGGTGTTATGATAGGCATGGAAGTGGTCATTTGTGGAGTTTTCGAGTTCAGGGATGAGCAGCGGGGTGTTGTTTGAGGTATGGTATGTAATGCAGTAGTGGTTAGGAGCGGATGGTTTTGTTGCTTTGGGATGTTCTTTAGAGGTGTAGGGTTCTGAGCATTTAGGAAATTGATATCTGGAGTGGTGAGGGAAAATGACAGATTTGCCATATTCTGCCTGATCAAGTTCTTCTTGGAATTTCAGTAACTTTTGCTCGAGTTGGGATGTATTCTCTTTGGAAACCTGAGTAACATGACCATGAGTGACTTTTACCCGTTCAGCTGAGTTCTCCTTTCTGGAGTTGTTAAGATCTTCCATCTTCCCTTTGTTCTTGTTTTTGACAGGACAGAGAGGAGGAGTGTGTGGAGGCCCCCGGATCTCGTAGAATAAGATGAAGTTGCCAGAGTGCACGAAGTAACCATTGGGGAGGGGGAATAATAAACAAAAAGTAAAAACAAAAAAGGTAACAAGTTAGTGAGGATTATAAGAAAATGTTGCGATATTTAAACACATAGTGCAGAATGTAAATCGTGTCCTAATTTGGGAACCTATTTGTGCCTGAGGTAGCCCTAGCGGCAAATTGATTTCGAGAAGTTAGAATGCTAAATGCCTCATTTTATTGATGAAAAGTAGATGAATCCCAAATCGACACTAAATAAACAGTAAATAAAAAGTCACTAATGGTCATCGGCCTTATTACAATTTATAAAGAGAAAAGATAAATTCATATCTAATTGGTCCCTGAAGGACCTTCTTCAGGATGAATTCCCTCGTTGATCAGATCCTCCAGTTCGCGTAGGTTCACTAGTAAAAATGCCTTTGCTAGGTGTTCTCCTTCGTTTCCCTCAGCGTTTTGGCAGTCGGTGACTCTTCCTCACTTTTCCTTCCAATTCCAACAGACTGTATTCCTGATAATCCAACTTTTCGCAAGCTTTGGTGGCCCTCTCTTTCCACTCATTGATTTGGTCATTTGATGGAAGACTCCTCCACCAGTCTTGCAAGAGTGGGGGTGTGCTAATCATACTAAAATTGCAGATCTCATACCTTATTTTCTACAAAACAAATAAGGTTAGGCCCTTACCCCCATAAGACTCGACTATTTAATATCAACAATTGGCATAAAAAATTTAGTTCTCTAAATAAATGTACAGAACGTGGTGATGTCCGTTTGAACTTAGGGAAACCCAGTGGACTTTGGACAAGGCTATCTTAAAGGATCATTATGTGGAGAACATAACCGATCCGGATAGGTTTGAACATGATGCATGAACAGTTTAAATAGAGTAAGGTCTCTATGGGGTTTTAGGCTAGTTCCCTTGAGCAGACAACTCAAGGAAGAAAGATACGGAACCGTCGACTATACCATTGATCGACTGGTTTTACTATAAATATGCCTTTTCCGAATTTAGGGAGTGATAATATCGGAAGTGCGCAACCACTCATTATAAGTTTTGATATGGTATTTATTTGGCACGAGTGGAATATGATGTTGAGCATGTTTATGCAATAATTAAAGACATGTTGTCACGTATGTGCACATTAAGAAAGCAGTAAATACAATAGTTTCATAATCTAAAGCAGTACTAAAGGAAAGAAACAAAACATAAGTTAGTTTTGCAATCGAAAAGGGAATTGAATGCTTAAAGGAATTAAACAAGTAATTGCACATAAATCCCCTGTAGAGTCGCCATGCTGTCGCGGCCCCTTTTTCTCGCGAAATTGGGTTTATGAAATTTGGAGGGACAACTCATTCCTTTTAGGAACTGGCTTTGCATTTGAAGAGTCGCCAGCTAATGATTATGGTTCATTAGGACACCAATGGAGTTCAATTTGAATAACCAGAGATAGGGTAAGGGCTTGAAATTATCCTAAGGGAAAGGTGTTAGACACACCTTGGGATCCACTAGTGTGGTTCCTGGTAAGACAGTTATAGTGAATTGGGGTGCAATTAACATATAAGCAGATAAGGCTCAAATAGGAGAGGATTTCAATACATAATGGTTTGAAAGTAAACAAAGTTTGAAAAAACAATTAAAAGAGCTAGTTTTTTTTTTCAAATAAGGAGTTAGAATGCTAAAAAGAATAAAGAATAAAAGGAAGGGGGTCCTAGGTTCATTAAAAATATGGAGCATCCCACATAATGTCCGGTAATCACTCCTCAATGAGGGGCTACACGTGATATTATCGCTTGGCCATCATATCCATATCTACCCTCCCCACCCCGTTAAGGTATTAAAGCGCGGATTGGTCTCGATTACTTATTGCATGCTATTACTCGTGACATTCCTATCAGTCCCGGAGGCACTTAGGACTATTAATCCTAAAAGGGAGGGATATAAGGCTTTATTTGAAGTTTAAAAGGTAAAAATTTAAGACAAAATACAAAACATATAAAGGCTGCACATTACAGGTGAAACACATAAACACGTAAGGTTCAAGTATACCTCCTCCAAACAAAACAATCCAATAACATGACTTAAATAAGCAAGTAAGGTCTGATTCTAAAAAATATACTTGAGGGAAGAGGAGATTGTTGTATTGCGGCAGGCCTGGCTTATTACTTGACTCAGTTAGGAAACAGAATCGGGCCTACCTAGTGATTGTAACCCTTAAACAAATAACAGAGGCGAGTTCAGTTTTACTTATATTACCTAAGGCTTGCCTAAGTGTTTATACGGGATCTTATAGGCATGATATCTACTTATTTTAGAAGGTGATGAGACAGTAGAACTCAAAATGGATTGTTTGAAATCCTATAGGCATGCTTGCCAAACCTTGTTAAGCAAGGGAATTAGATTATTAAAAGGAGATTCAGAATGGACAAAACTAAATTAAATGGGTTAAAGGTTCTGCAGGTGATAGTATCTACTATTACTAATTTTAATCCCTAGGAACATGATATCTAACATTGACTGTGAATAAAGCGAATCTGATTTATTTAAGAGTCCATATAGGCATGATTTCTATGCGTTATCCAAACATTGCATGTTACTAGAAACGAACATGATTTTGCTTATGAACCCCTATAGGCATGATTTCTATATGTTACTGATGCTACTGGGTTATAACTAATTTGGCCCTAAAAACATGATATCTATACGGTGACAAACGTGCAGAATTTTAGACGATTCATATGGACAGGTTATCTAGATATGAAGTTGAGCCAGAAGCCCTATAGACATCATTTCTAAATGCAGTTTGCAGAATTAAAATATCTTATAAGCATGGTTTCTAAATATGATTGAATATGCAGAATTAAAATAGTCCTATAAGCATGGTTTCTACCCTTGACATGCATAAATACCCAACCCTTTTCACTAGCCATCCCCAAACATTTATTACAAATTATTACAAATCAGGAATATTAAATACATCAATATACATAAAAAATACAACTAGGGGAGGCCCGATTCTTGGTTCCTCCCTGAGCTATGGAATACACTTCCTTAAGATGCCTTTGCTTTAAAGCATTTCCCAAACTTGAGTGTCTCAAAGTTCCCTAAGAGCCTCAATAGGACCTCGGGCAGTGCTCACACCCAAATTACCTCCCCAAAATAGGGACAAGTACAATGTGGAAATGCCAGCCCTCATGTGTCCAAGTTCAGAGGGAGCTCATGGGTCCCAAGGCAAGGCTCACATGAGGGGGCAGAAATTAAGTCTAAGATAGAGTGGAAGTGCAGAAACTGAGTTTTAAAAGCTAAGGGAACAAAGAAAAAGGGTAAGGGTGATGGGAGACAACCATTAATACTTTAAAGAGTTGATAATTTCACACCAAAGGTGGCAGGGGATTGGGAATCCATTGCAAGTGCCTATATACTTAGGCATGAGTCAATTCTGGGCATGTACAACAATAAGGGTGTTGTCATGCTTGTAAATCAACCAGAACACACAAAATAAAAGGGTAACATGGAGATAATGATCCTAGGAGGACCAAGCTTGAGTCACGTACATCAATATTCGATGTTGTCATGCCCCAAACAAACCATGAGTATCAAACACATTGGGGATAGGGATTTAGGATTCATAATACATTGATTCAGAATAGGAGAAAAAATTACAGCATGCTAAATAAAAGTATTGAATTAGATACAAGCAAAAGGAAGACGAGAATGCAAGAACATTAAGTAACTATGTTGTTTTTAATGCTGAAAACGCAATTAGAACATACCAGTCAAAGAAGCAAAATGTGGTAAAGAAAGGTAAAAGTACTTTTAAATATAGCTTTGGCTTTCAGCCAGCTATACAGGCCACAATACAAGTAGTAAAGCAAGAGAGAGTGTTTGGAGTGTATGTGTGAGTTTAGAACTAAAAGTGTTCGTGTGTTTGTGTTAATGAGAGAGTATGTATATATAGTAGTTCGAAACCATGTAAAATAAGGCAAGAATTACAATTGCATAGTCATTACGGAACCAAGTACTAATCAGAATCAAATCAATGCAAGTAATCCTTTAATTAAGGGGCAATCAACCAACAGTAATGGGCAAAAAATGTTTAAAGAAAAAAAATCTAATAGAGCATCAATTACAGAAAAGACAATTAGGGGTAAGTACATAAGGGGTTCAATTAAGGAAACAACTAATGAAGAATCAGTAAACTACTCGATTAACCAAATAAGGTAAGAAACAATATAAAGTTGCAGAATAGGGAGATAATCCAAAATCGGCAAATAGTAAATCAGGGAATCAAGGATTCGAAATTACTGATTTAGGGAGAGTAACATGGGTTCCCATGAATCAGCAAATAAACCAAGTTAAAATAGGGGAATTGAAAGTCTAAAGGGAAGTTTCCAAATCAAGCCAAGAAACAGGGAGCTCGGAGTCAATCAAAGAGAGAGCCCTAAGTCATGTTTTAGCATATAAATTGAGTGAGATATAAGTAACCAAACATAGCAAGCAAAGAGGCATGTCTTGACAAGTCAGGATGAACACAAGCACATAGAGCTGATGTAAGTTAGGCATAAGAAACTCAGTAGAAACTCATTCGAAGCGAGATAGTCACAGAAACTCAAACAAGAACAGGCCAGTCACAAAATCAAATGAAGAAACATAGGAAAATTAGGGCTTTCAACATAGGCGAGTTAAAGAGAAGATAGAAACCCAGATTCAGAAGAATCACACAAAGGGAACCAGATATTTTGAAAACCACTTCTGCACTTAAATGAGCAGTCTCAGACACAAAACCAAAAGATTTTCAACAATAGAAGGGTTTTAAAAAGAGGATAGATAGACAGATTGGACAAAAACTCAGGCAAACAAACACTCATAAGAAATTAGGGGTTGTAACATGCAAACTCAAGAAGAAGGATAATACAGCAAAACATATCAAAAATAGAAGAAAGGTTTCGAAATAACTTAACAGAACCTTAATCAGAAAGATAAGGAGTTTTAAGAGCGGAGTTTTACAAGAAACTTCGAGAAAAGTGCTTAAATGTTCAGAGCAGACCTAGATCTGAAATAAATCGAAGAGAACCTTAAAGGTTATGTTTCAAAAGAACCCCAAGTGGTGAGAAAGGCTTTGAAAACCATCGATCTAAGAAGGAGAGTCAAGAGTCAGACTCAAATAGCCATGGTTGGTCGGAGAAAGGTTAGAGACAACTGGAGAACAGCCATAAACTGAAACCGACCAAGGTCTAGACCAAGCTCCTTCAAGATCTAGCCTTGAAACCATCATAATCGAACATGTAGAAGCCATGAAAGGTGGATACAGGCCTTCGATAACCTTGGAAGCCATGGATTTGGGAGGTTTTAGGGTTATAGTTGAGGCCGTCGACTAGGGTTGGATAGTTGTTTGAGAGAGGATTGAGAGAGAAAGGGATTCAGAGGTGGCGGGATATGTGAAATGGTTAGGGTTAGGGGTAGTTTGAGATTAAAAAAGGAAAGGATGGTTGTTGGCCATTGATCTGAATGATCAACGACCTGGATTAAAATGGGCGAGTGGGCGGGTTATGAAGATGGTTTTGGGTCGGGGGTTCAGATAGTTTCAATTGGGTTCAATTGGGGTGCCAAATCAGGCTAAAATTAAAATAAAATATGGCTAACGTTTAAATATCCACTTTTCCCTATTTGATTTATAAAAACAGTAAAATAATTTTTGAAAATAAATTAATGGTACTAATGTGATTAATAGTACATAATTATTAAATTAAAAATACTGGACTTAATTTTTATAGATATAAACATAATTAAATCTAAAAGAGGCTAATATTGTAATTATATGAAATTTAGCTTTAAAAATACTAAATAGATTTGTAAAAATATGCAAAAATTATATTTGCTATAATTTAGCATAAATATGAGAATCCAATAAATGGATCACCAAAATTAATAATTTTGGAAATAATTATTGTATTTTTTCTGGATAAAATAGGCAATAAATTGATTCAAAAATCTTTAAAAATTGAGGAAAAATAGTAAAACATTTGGACATACTTATATATGCATGCACATGCTATTTTGAAAGTATTTTGCATATTAAAAATATACGGGGGAAAATTGGGTATCAACACCCTACTCTGCCAAAGGGATGAAACCCAACGCAAAGGGTGGAACTCAAATATTCGACAAGGATCAACGTGCGACGAGAAGAAATTCTTCACAATATGATGCATCATCGGCATCAATGCCTACGCCCTCAGAAGGATCAAAGGGTAAGCAATACCACATCTTAGGCCAAGCCTGGTTAAACATAGCAAAAGGCTGCATTAGAGCTCACGCCTCGAAATGACAGGAACATACCAAACCTCGAAACATTGCCTACACAACCCCCGTTGATGAAGAACTACTTCACTCCTTTGTTATTTTTTTACTTACCTGTATGCAGGCAATCAGCCGGGGCATTCAGAAGTTCTAACTCCACCCCGGGATCTAAGGCCTTGATAGGGCCCGTCGTGCTCTCTTCCCTCGATCGGACTTACGACCCAAGGAAGTCCCGCCATTAATATTATTAGAGGAACAACTTACCCTCAGAAGAGGATCCGATGAGACCACATGCCTTCTTGTAAGGTCAGACGGCAAGCGATGATCTTCTCTTAAGGGCGTCATTCCCTCGGGAGGTCCAAGAGGTAGTAGACCGAGTTTCAATAGCGGATCGTGTAAACGGACCAAATAGTCCAAGGAGCCATACCCACTCGGGTCGAGCTCACAGTAATGGGACAACATGTATTTACCGCATATACCTATGCCAAGCAATAAAGAATATCTTTTAGCATCTCGTATTTCAGAAAAGGGGATCTCAACATATTCACGAAAAGCGCTCCCCTCCCAAATGCATCCCGAGATACTCGGAGACTTAGCGTCAATAATTTAACACCCACACGACCCCAGGGTCAGAATTTCGGGCTCATAAAATCCCTACAAGGCAACTCCGAGCTCACGAGAAGTGGTCTTCAAGCTTAAACAAACTCGATAACTCGGAGGCTTTCGCCAATCACCATGCACTGGAAAACCCGAAATTGTAAGACCCCAAGCGGGCAGACTCAGTGTAACCAGATCTCTTTTATAAAGCAACATAAAGTGTAAGACCTCAATAGGCATGACAAACTGTAAGACCTCAACAGGCATGACAAACTGTAAGACCTCAACAGGCATGAAAATCCCAAAGTTTAGGGTATATGTCACATTTGTAAGAATCCCTAAAGCGCATATCCTCAGTCTAGACACCTAAACTATCATTCGGGATCAAAAATGGCTCTGGCCAAACATATATCACTACGGTCAAAATGGATGATACAGCCAAAATAATGCGACTGGGGAACGCCCGACTGTCGCTAAACAAAATTGTAGGCCACTACTTCGAATATACTTCAGAAATAACCAGTTAACACAGGCTTCCCTCAACATGCAAAGACGAGCTTTGACCACATTGGCTCCCAATCGCAAAGCATCGATCTACTCGACCTACGAGCTATGAACCTTCCGAGGTGCTCAAAACAACGTCGACAATGACTTGAAATCGAAATTCTTCCAGAAGCGACAATGGGTCAAGAAAAATATTTTAAAAGACCTTAACGAGCAAAAAACAAAGGCTACAAAGAGCCCACAAGAAAAAATAGCATAAGAGCCATTGTCGCCAGCTAAGCAAGCCTCCGGGCCACATATTAAAAGGTCTCTATGACCAAACAACGTGAGAGCCATCGTCGCCAACTAAAAAATTGACAACTTGAGGATTAAAATGTGCTCGAATTGTAATCCGATTCGGAGACCGGATCCAAAATAGTTAAGTAAGTAAGCCTACATGTTAAAAGGTCTCTATGACCATACAGCGCAAAAGCCATCGTCGCCAGCCAAAAAATTGACAATTTGAGGATTAAAATGAGCTCGAATCGTAACCCGACTCGGAGACCGGATCCAAAACAGTTAACTATGCAAGTCTCCGGGCCATATATGGAAAGGTCTCAAAGACCCAAACATCATAAAAGGCACTATCACCGGTCCAAAAATACTTAAGGGTCAATTAAAGCTCGAATCGCAACGCGACTCTGAGACTGGACCCAATATTCAAACTATAATATGCCTTAGGGCACAACATAAATTCCACTATCGCCAGCCGAGTGAGCCTCCGGGCCACGCGCCTATAAGGTCACTATGACCTGAAGCACAAAGGGTCATCGTTATCCGCCCATGCATGAAGAAAGGAACTTGAGGGTCAATTGAAGCTCGAGTCAAAATGCAACTCGGATACTGGACCTAAAATAGTTGGAATGGAAAATTCTCAAGGCCAAGAAATGAGAACAAATTGCTACCTTCCCGCACGGGCATAAAAGATTCAAGGTCAGGCAAGCTCGGGTCAAGGCCTGGCTCAAAAACTAAGACTGAATTGCTTGGCAAAACACAGAGGCCCCGAGGCCTACTCTTGTCAAATATCGCACTTAAAAGCCTTCGTGCTTTCCTGATAAGTTCCGAGGACCTACGAGGATCCCACAAAACTCTGAAGCCAGCACGCCTGGTCAAAAGCAATACAGAAAGAGACGTAGAAGGAATAAAGCTTCAAGTTCGTCTTATCTTTCATACGCAATAAAATAGGGGAGAGCGCACCCTTCATCTACAAACATGATCTACAAGTATCAAATACAAAAGAAGAAAAATGGCAAAATCTACACTCCACACCAAAGGGCTACAGCTTGTCAAATTCATCCTCCGCAACATCAGCGAGAAGTGGCCGAGCGTCACGCTCGTCTGCCCTAGCTCGATCCAATTCCTCCAAGAGAACGAAGCCTTTTGCACCTACCTCATCGAGTACCTCTTGTCGAGATCTGCAATGAACATATTCCTCAATCCTCTTCACCTAGTCGAGGGCTCGCTTCAGCTCGGCTTGCCATCAATAGCATCCTTCATACGAATCGCCATCTCCTGATCAGCCTTGATTCAGTTTAATACCGCTTCAGCCCAGGCATTAATTATCTCAGCTCTGGTCTTCGAGAGATATAATTCAAGTTTCCCAATCATATCCGCTTAAACTTTGGCATTGTCATGAGTCAAGCCGAGTTGGACCTCGAAGGCAAGGACCTTGGCCAAGGAACTTATCTCCTCCAAAGTTTGAGCCTGCACTTGAGCCATTAGCTCCTCATAAGCAATTCTGATGGGGTCGGCATCGCCTTTAAGGTAGTCCAAGGCCTTCGCCTTCTTCTGTAGCTGATATAGCAAGAGGGGAACCTTAAGTCATAAAGGAGCGAAGTGCGTACTACTAGAAGTAACCTGCTCTATTAAATAGCTCTCATAGTTTGAGCTCCGATATGCCTCATATTGCCAATACAGCAACTCAGCCTCCTTCTCCTTGCTAAGGAGCCTAAGGGACTCGCCCTCGTTTAGGATTTTCTGGAGCCTGGCCCCTTGAGGGAGCAACTCAGCCATAAGCCTATCACAGGCCTGCACAAGGAAAGTTCAGTAAAGGGAGGAGGATGCGGAATACAGGGAAACTGCGCCTAAACTCACCACGAAGTGAAGCTGGAGGACTTCCTCGAAGTCATAACAGACTCATGTTGACCCTGCCTTTTCGACCTCAGAAGAACAAACCTCGGGCACAACATATTCGCTCAAAGGAACCGCTGATCGAGAATTAGGTACTCCGAGAGAAACAGACTCAGATGATGCCCTCTCCTCGAAAACACGAGCCCGATTAGTACCACTAAAAGCTCCACCACACCGCGAGTATCGAACTCTCTTATTGCCATCGTCCCTCGGCTCGAAGGTCGACGAATCTCTTTCCTCTTTAGAAGAGCACTGCCTCACACCAAGGAACCGCCCGATATCTGCAAGAGGCAAATCCAGTACAAATGAAAGGGGAAAATGCTAACTCAAATATACGAAGGCCAAGGCAAAGGCAACATGCGAACATACCTTGGTATTTTGCTCCCCATTTGGCATGAAATATAGCTCGCCACCGACGCTTATCGCATGATTAATGAATCACCAGCCTCCGGACCCAGCCGGGCAGGTCAAGAATATAGCCTGGCATCCAAGAAGTTGCTACAACAAGGGGAAAAAGAATACACGATTACTCAATCAATTTTTGCTATAAGCAAAATCTGAAAAAGCACCAGACACTCCTTACGTGCATAATTCCATCCCTCAGGAAACGACAAAAGCTCTACAAGGGTAATGTCGACCGTCCAGACCCGGAAAAACCAACTGGACCACTCTCGATCCTCGTCTTCTTCATCATCAACAACAAAGGGAGTAGACGAACGGAAACTCAGAGTCAGCAGGCCTCGATGATGAAAGGGTCGGTACATCCTAAAGAGGTGATTGAGCGTAAACTCAAGACCAGACTTCTCTACAAAGAACCTCATCATCAGCACCACTCGCCAAAATGACGGATGTATCTGTTGTAGAGTAACTTGATACTTCAAGAAAAAATCAAGCACAACCCTATCGAGGGGGCCAAATGCGAAAGGATATAGGTACATGCTCAAAAATCCGTCGGTAGAGTCCGTAATACTCTTGTTCGATAAAAGCACCTGCAGCATTGTCTCCTCGCTCCATCCATAATATCTCCTCACCATCTCCAAATGTTCCCTTCTTATCAAAGACACCGCTTTTAAAGCAAACCCCCGTGGTTCCTAAGAGCCAGGAGCAGCGCTCCCCACTCCTTGCTGGGCTAGCCCAAAGTGGTTGCCATGACTATAGTAAGACTGACGAAACAGGGAAAGGATGTGCACTAATACTTTTTTCACCTGAATGAATGAAGAACCCTATGCCAAAGCGGAAAGGTAGTTATCTTAAATATTGAGGCCTTTCGAAGGAGCCAAATCTGCCCCACATATATGCAAGAAGCAGCAATGATTCGCCTATCCGGAGTGAGCCCTAAGAAGCCTATAGCCTCAATAAAGATCGAAGGGGTGATGCCTGATCCCAAAAGTATCCTCCGGCGAGAAGCTAAGACTCGAGGAATTGTTCGTATTATCTCCGATATCGAGGCAGCGCTCTACCCCAAAGATCTCCGCCAAAAGATAAGTCGAACTTTTGAAATCTTTCAACACAATCACTCGATGCGAGGCAGTACCCGATCTCATAATTCCTTTTCTAAAAAAGTGGAATAAACATAAGAAGCTCCAATCGCGAAAGCTCCATGAATGTTCGAGGAAGCGCCCGAGTACCGGCAACTCCTCAACAAATGTTCATCTTATATGTTTTAAGAAGCTGGCCTTCATTCACGATAACATCCTCGAAGGCTCTGGAATTCGGTGTATTATCCTCATACAACTCGGAGGGCCTCGACAACACGCGCCTATCAGATCAATCCAGGGTTGGTCTGAGGTATAACGTTTAATTTGAAAGAAAGCCATGTCAACCAATAGAGGATCGGAAAGAACGCTTGTGCCCAAGTCAGATATTAGCAGTCAACAAATAATAGAAGGCATTTAAAGGGCCTCAAAGGGCACAAGATCATACATAAATAAGGAAAGCAAAAGTCAGTAAAGTGTATTCTTATTCATAAAAATTTGTCTACAAGCAGCCCTCAATAGGTCGTTACATACAATTAAAAAGCCTACAGAAGTCTACACCTAAAGCGGAGGAACAGAAGGATGTACATGTGATAAAACCTGGGCGCCTAGTCTGCCCTCAAAGTTCCATCTCCAATATCAGCATCCTCGAGCGCTGCCCCCTCGACCACACATCCTCGAGCATGGTCCCTTCGACCTCCACCTCATCTAGGTTCCCAGCTTAATCCCCCCTGGGTTTTCCACCTGAGAAGATGAAGAAGAGGAAAAGGAGGGGACGCAGAGGAGGAAGAGAAAAGAGACATGGCTCGCTGAAGCCAAAAGTTGAAGATTCGGCGGGCCCCAACCTCAACGGTCGATGGTGCCACTTTATCCCTTGGGAAAGAAAAAAACCTAGGCATGAAGTGCCACACCAGGCCTGGGTAAGAGAGTGAGCAGTGGTGCATAATCCGAACGACTGTCTACATGAGGGGGAAACTGAATCCCCGTCCATCATCACCTCGGGCCAACAGCACTGCCACAGTAAACATTTTAACAACCACAGCAGTAACGGAGTAGCATGGCTATGCTCAACAAAGGGAAGCCCCAGTAGAAGGCCACAACAGAGTCAAAGGAAGCTCCACCAAACGGCCTTGAGGCCATGAGCCCCAAGAATAATGTTTAAAGGCATAAGAAGATGGTAAGAAGGAATAGGAAAGCAAGCAAACAAAGGCACTGGGATAGGAAAGACAACACCAAAACACCCTCATTTATAGGGTGTTACAGCACAGTCATCGAGGCTTCAAAAGATTGACCGACAAATGCAGTTAATGCATCTTTAGAAAACCGAACCGACGGCGGTACCTATACCTTGGAGGGTGGGAATCAAGAGTACATTAAATGAAGTCAAAATTACATAAGCCCGTGGATTCCCCAGTTTCCACAAAGCTTGCGCCAGGAGTCGCATCGTCGGTGTGGCGTTGCTGTAACAAGATCAAGGAGTCAAGTGTCAGTATCATTTCCCATCACCTCGTTATGGTAAACACAGAGACTATCTATACACAGCAAAATCAGGGGACTTGATTTCTCATTGTCAAGACATTTCAGAATCGCGCCTCGAGACCCCGAGGATGGGAGGCCACGACCGAGTTCCCGACCTCGGGGCTCGTCTAGGCCAAAATTAGAGAAAATGGGGATCGAACCCAGGACAGTGGGGGGAAGCTCCCAAGGCACATTTAAGTCTGACAGGGACAGCCTATCCAGAGCCTATAATGAGGCGTCGCGTCGATCCATCCCATCTCTATACTTTATAATTTCTCCACGTACTTGTAGACGATTTCCCCTCCTATATAAAGGGGGTAACCCTATCTTTTAAAGAACGGATGTTTCTCCATTTCTCAGCAAGTGCAATAATATCTCTCTCTCTCTCTTTTTTCTATCTAACGTGTTCGTTCTCACTGGCCCGAGGTTGCCTCAATATCCATCGCTTTTTTATTTTTACTTCATCATATACCTTAAATAGTGGATGAAGAGCACCGTTTAATTATATCTTCAACTGTTATCCCATCCCCAACTATCCATGATAGCTCGAGCTCGACCCTGACGTCCACTCTGTGGCCCCTCATCGACTAGACCTACATCCAGGCATCAGGCCCCTCGGTTTGATTACTGCCTCGTTTTAGCTTGCATTCCATCCTTAAACTTAACATTTTTAATTTTTAGCATCAACTACTGTAACAACTAGCTCGGGAATAGATTACGTATATTTAGAATCCCATTTATAAATTTAATTGTTGTTACCATTTTTACAGTAAACATTCATTTTAGAGCGAGAGTGTGGGTGCCATAGGATGCCATCGTTACAATGTTTCCAACCTTTTAGAATGGATTTCCAAATAAAAGAAGAGGAGTTGGTTGATTTCATATTGGCATACTTATACGAGATGAGTTGAGCCCATAGGGTGTTTATGTTTTGTAACATTCTCCATTAGAGGCCTTTTAGTAAGGCAATATTTTTGGAAGAAGCCTTATGAATTCCAAGGCCTCCTTCCTGCTTACTCTTATTACTCTTAGTAACAATATTCCAGTTGACTAAATGGAGTTTTTTTGAGGTGTTGGTGCTCCACATATGAAATCCCTTTGTATCCTATCAATTTATTTTAGGATTTTAACTGGTAGATAAGTGTACTGCATAGAATAAGTAGGGATTGCATTTAGGGTGCTAATAGCAAGGGTTGTTCTACCAGCCATATTGAGGAAGGGACATTTCCCATGTGACATTATATTATGTAATTTGTCAACTATGAATTAGAAGTCTCTAGGATTTGGACTATGACTTAGAATAGGGAATCCTAGATATTTTCCAAATTCGTGATTAACATTCATTCCAAAAAGGTTTGAGAAGTAGGTAGAAGTATGAGGAGGACATATTTTTGGGAGGATAATTTTAGACTTAGAAAAATTTATGGATAGCCCTGAGTGAGAGCAGAAAAATCAATGCAATATTTTATGCAATTTCCCCTTTTTTTTATTGGCCTTGCCCATTAGGATGATATCATATGCAAATATAACATGGGAAAAAGAGGAACCTTTTTGAGAGATTTTTATGGGGTCCCAATTTAAAATGTCTATTTGATAATTTATAAGTTTTGAGAGCAATTCTAATCATAGGATGAAGATGTAGGGTGATCAAGGGTCTCCTTGACGGATACCCTTACTGGGACTAAAGAACTCAGTAGTTGTCCCATTAACAAGGATTCCCATTGAGCTAGTACTAATGCAATGCATAATTAAGTTAGTTATTTTAGGGGGAATTTGAAGATTCTAAGAGTTCTATAGACAAAAGACCATTCCAATCTATCAAAAGCGTTTTCCAGATCTATTTTTATCAACATATCCGGTATATATTTTTTATTTTTACGAAGGTTATTCATTAATTCTTGAATGATAATAACATTTTCAATAGCTCTCATGTTTTTAATGAAACTAGTCTGGAGAGGACTAACGAGGTAGGGTAGAATAGGTTTTATCCTGTTTGAAATAATTTTAGTGATTATTTTGTAAGAGGTATTACAAAGTCCAATAGGGCTAAAAAAATTTAGGTTGTTTGCATTGAAAAATTTTGGGATAACACATATAAAGGTTTCATTTATACCATTTGGTAGCGTTTGGGTATCAAAAACCTCATGGCAGTAGCATTCTATCGAATATTTGATGATGTGCCAGTATTTTTGATAGAAAAAAGGATGAATTCCATCCGGCCTAGGTGCTTTGAAGGGTTTGAATGAAAAAATAGCCTTTATAATTTCCTCATTTGTCAAGGGCGTGTCAAGACTAGGTAAATCAATATTATTGCGGTACATAGGATCATTTAGGATGGCCTTTCTATGAGAGGAGGTTTTAGAGGCTGACCTTCACGAATTTACTTATCACTTGTTTGAAATAACGTTATACTTATAACCTCAAAAATAGTTTTTTCCTCATCCTAAAGTACTAATATTAAAGTATTAACAAATTATGGTACCATATAAAATCAATACATACACTATTAGTTCCTTAAAAAATCCATGTAAAAATATATTTTCTCTACTTTTAACTTTTCTAATCCCATATAAAGAGTAGAAATTTTAATACGCGTAATTCTTAAAATGGTAAAAAGACAACCTTCTTTTATTGTGAGAAAATAAAATCTATCTTTACAATAAAGAAAATCTCATAAACTTTCTCATATTATGTGTATAATATAAAACATATTTGAATGTAGTAATATTAATAACTATATAAAATTATATTTTTAAAACTTTTTAAAAAATGTTCTACTCAAAATACCATATCCAATGTATATAACGGTATCAAGGTTGTTAAACTTACGGGGTCTTACAATAACAGTCACAAATCCTTTATAACCTCATGAATGGTCTTAATCCCTTCAAGCTCATATGGATTACTACGACTAATCCTAATATTAAAGTGCGGAATATAACATGCCCGATCCAACATACAAATATATAAGTTATGCACTGCCGAGGGTCGAACAGCACGAACCATAGATCCATCTATTTTATTATCGAGGCATTCGGTCCGCTCCACAAGAAGAGAAAATACTTCATAAATAACCGATTCAAAGATTATTAAGAGGCTAATATTCGAGGAAACATCAATTCTCATTAATGGTCAAGTAACCCATCCAAAACTCAAATAAATTAAATTCGAACTTTTAAAATTTTTCAAGTTCTGATATGACTTAAGAATTTAAATTAGCAAGTAGGTGCAAATATCGCAAGTATCACATGATTTGGATCCTAAACTACCCGGACATAAGCAAAATTAATAGCTACGTACGGTCTCTCGTCACCTCGCGCGCATGTAGCCCCCAAAAATAGGAGCACATATTAAATCAATTCATCTATGGGGCTAATCTCTCTTACAGTGTTAGAAAAGAGACTTACCTCGTCTCAAGCTTACCTTCCGGTCTAAAAACGTGTTTTAAACCCTCAATTAGATGCCAAACAACTCGAAACTAGTCAAATGTTACACAAATTAATCAATACATGTTCAAAAGTACGTATCCCAACTATTAAAGTGATTACCCAACACCAATTGAAGAATTTCTAAAATTCACCCCGTGCGCCCGTGCCCGAATTTCGAAAATTTTCAAAGAAAGTTATTACCCATAACCTTATGAAGTCAAATATAATATTTTCACTAAATCCCATAACAATATTTGTGGTCAAATCCCATTTTTATCCGAAACCTTTTTCATCTGAACCCATGATTTTACAATTTTTTACATGTTAATCTACCCATAATCTATGTGTTTAATTCATATTGTGTAGAAATTACTTACCTCAAAGTGCTAGGTGAAAATCCCCTTCCAATAGCTCCAAAAACCGCCCAAGAGATAAATGAAAATGAGCCAAATGGCCTAAGTCCCGCATTTAATAAATTTGTTGCACAGGTCGCAGATGTCGCATTTGCAACACATGGTTCGCAAATGCAAAGCTGAGCTCCCCACTATCAAGGTCGTAACTGCGACCAAAAACACACAAATGTGAAGGCAGGCCGGTTGCAAACGCAATTGGAAATCTTGCAAATGCGAGTCCTGCCCAGATCAAGCTTCTTCACAATTGCGAGGCATTTCTCGGAAATGTGAGGTTCGCAAATGTGAACCAATTCTCGCATTTGCGATACTTGAGACACCGGCAAAGAAAAACAAGAAAACTGAAGCCTTATCATCCATTCAAACACATCTGAAACTCACCCGAGCCATCGAGTGTCACGGCCCTAAACCCAAAGCCATTCGTGATGGCACCTCTCGTGAAGATAAGGCCAGCTGACACAACACCCAATTCATTTTTAAGCAATTAAGTAACATAATTTAAGTCTTTAACATGATTAAATACCAAATTTGTAGTGAAACAGTACATGTTGCGGAAAAACCAGCATAGCCCGACATTAGGGTATCACTAGTCTAGCAATATGGGAAAGGGATTACACCGTCTATTACAAAATCCAGTACAAGGGAAGAAATACTAATAAGAGGGAGAAACACTAGGCGGCGAACGTCGAGCAGCTACATAGTGGACTCTGAAAATCTATTGGAAGCTATCAACCCTCGCTAGCAGGACCTGAAGTGCATGAATCTGCACGCAGGGTGCAGGGAGTAAAGTGAGTACCTTAACTCAGTGAGTAATAATAATAATAAATGAGATTGAGCGATAAGAAATTTCATAAAAACACAACAACATGCTATAAAGAAGCACTGTAAAACTAATAAAAGGCAAAAAAACAGTAAAATCTTATAAAAACACCTTAGTTCAGAATAAGCTTCTTTAAAACACCTTTTTAACAGCTAAACAAGTAAATGAAAAGCAGCTAGAAAAGATAAACACATAAAATCCACCCCTCGGGCACAATGTCAACAGAATCAGCCCCTCTGGCAATAACATGGAACAACACCAGTCCATCGGGCTATATCTCATATCACAATGGGTACCCCTTACGGACCAAATGCAATATCAAGCCATCTCGTGGCATAATCAATAGGCTCTCGGCCTCATATCAACAAGCCACCTCGTGGCGTACAATCTTAGGCCCTCGGCCCATAATCATAAATCAATTTATCACTATTGCGGCATGCAGCCCGACCCAAAAGTATAATTACAACACAAGCCCTCGGCCTTACTCAGTCAGAATATCATGAGCCACTCGGGCAATAGTAAAACATGATGCTCATCCCAAAATATCATTTAAATTATCATTTAATGTGGAAAAATAGAGTAAACATGACTGAGTTTTGAAAACGGTAGAATATAGCATGACTGAGTACGGATATAAAATCAAAGCAGTCAGGAAATAGTAGTAAAAGTCCCATATGGGTCCAAATCGTTAGCACGAGGCCCAAATATGGCAATCAACCCAAAAATGATGATAGCGAACAGTTTTCAATCAAATATGCGGTAAAACAGCCATTTGGGATGGACTAAGTCACAATCCCCAACGGTGCACGACCCCACCCTCGTTGTCTAGCGTACGTGTCACAATCCCTAACGGTGCACGACCCCACCCTCGTTGTCTAGCGTATGCGTCACCTCAATATAGCACAACGATGTGAAAACCAGTATTTCATACCCTCAGGACAATATTTAAAATCATTACTCACCTTAATCCGGTCCAAAATCTAGCCCGCGACGCCTTTGACCATGGAATCGGCCTCAACTCACATTGAATCTATCCAAAATCAGAATCACAATGCCAAAATATGCTAATGGAACGAAGCCCATGCGAAAATAATCAATTTATAAATCCCGAAATTAACCAAAACTCGACCCCAGGCTCACGTCTCGAAAATCAATAAAATTTACGTCAATATATTCCTTATCTCCGCTATTCAAAAGTCCTCAAGTCAAGGTCTTCAATGGACTAATGCCTTAGGATCGATTATTAGGTTCAAAAATCTTACCTCCAGACGTTCTCCCTTGAATACCTCTTTAAAATCTCCCCAAAAGCTCCAAAACCGACTTGAAATGGTGAAGAACAACTCA
Organism: Nicotiana glauca; assembly: GCA_026770625.1. Taxonomy (NCBI): domain Eukaryota; kingdom Viridiplantae; phylum Streptophyta; class Magnoliopsida; order Solanales; family Solanaceae; genus Nicotiana; species Nicotiana glauca. The sequence goes on from MU754265.1 coordinate 216,345, forward strand.
AAAATTGCGAAGGAATTCTTTTATACCTTCTGGCCCAAGATTTTTGCACATGCGGTCCACATACCACTTCTACGGTCCAATACGCCACATCTGCGGTCCTCGCTTAAATCCTCAATTTCCGCATCTGCGATGCACAATTCGCACCTGCGCCATCGCAGGTGCTGTTCCTCAACTGCTTTTGCGATTCCTGCCTTCCTTGGCTCCTTCCACTTCTACGACTGGTCTTCCGCATCTGCGGGGGTCGCACCTGTGGCCTCCCAAATGCAGATGCGGTTATGACAGCAGACTTAGCTTCAGCTGTTACATCCAACTTCTAAACTTTCCGCCAACAATCCGAAATCACCCTGAAGCCCCCGGGACCTCAACAAAAAGCACAACCAAGTTATATACCACTATTCTAACTTATACCAATCCTCAAAACATCTCAAACAACATTGAATCAACCAAAACACATCGGACTCAAGCCTAAGGTTCCCAAAATCTTCCGAATTATGCTTTTGATCAAAAAGTCTACCAAAACACGTCCAAATGACCTAAAATTTTGTACACATATCCCAAATGACATAATGAACCTACTGCAACTTCTAGAATTCTATTCCGGCCCCTATATCAAAATCTTACCTATCAACCGAAAAATACAAAAATTCCAATTTCGCCAATTCAAGCGTAAATCCACTCTGCACCTCCAAAACACATTCTGATCACGCTCCTAAAACTCAAATCACCTCGCGAAGCTATTCGATCCATAGGAACTCACATGCGATCCCTCTAACACATAATGCAACATCCGGTTGACTTTTCCAACTTATGCTTCCTCAAAAGAGACTAAGTGTCTCAAACCTTATCAAAACCTTTCCGAACCCGAGCTAACCAACCCAATTACACAAAATACAACTGAACAAGGAAGTAAGAAGCAGAAATGGGAGAAACAGAGAGGTAACTCATGAAATGACCAACCGGGTCATTACATCATCCCCCTCTTAAATAAATATTCATCCTTGAACGAATCAAGAAACATACCTGAAGCCTCAAACAGGTGAGGATATCTGCTCAGCATCTCCCACTCGGTCTCTCAGGTAGACTCCTCCATGGGCTGACCTCTCCACTGTGCCTTCACTAAAGTTATATCCTTTGATATCAACTTTAGAACCTAACGCTTCAAAATAGTTGTTGGCTCCACATCATAAGTCAAATCATCATCTAACTGGACTGCACTGAAATCTTGAACATGAGACAGGTCCTCAATATACTTTCGAAGCATAGAAACATGAAATACCAGATGCACACTCGACAAGCATGGTGCAAAACTAGCTCATAAGCCACATCCCCAATCCTCCGAAGCACCTCCAAAGGCCCAATGAACCGAGGACTCAATTTGCCCTTCTTCCCAAATATCATAACACCCTTCATGGGTGAAACCTTCAACAGAACCTTCTCACTAACCATGTAGGACACATCCCAAACCTTCCTGTCAGCATAACTCTTTTATCTTAATTGAGTTGTACGAAGCCTCTCCTGAATCACCTTCACCTTTTCTAACCTGTGCCAAGTCTGTCCCAATAGCCTAGCCTCACTTAGCTCAAACCAACCAACTAGAGATCTACACCGCCTCCCATACGAAGCCACATATGGAGCCATCTGAATACTTCACTGGTAGCTGTTGTTATAAAAAAACATTGCGAGCAGTAGAAACTGATCTAATGACCCTCTGAAATCAATGACACAAGTACACAACATGTCCTCCAATATATAAATAGTGTGCTCGGACTGCCCGTCCGTCTGAGGGTGAAAAGTTATGCTCAACTCAACCTGAGTACCCAGCTCTCACTGCTCCGACCTCCAAAACTATGAAGTAAACTGGGTTCCCCTATCCGAAATAATGGAAACTGGGACACCATGCAAATGAACAATCTTCCGGATATAGATCTCTGCCAACCGCTCTGAAAAATAGGTAGTACACACAAGAATGAAGTGCGCGGACTTGGTCAGCTGATCCACAATCACTCAAATAGCATCAAACTTCTTCAAAGTCTGTGGGAGCCCAACTACAAAATCCATGGTGATCCACTCCCACTTCCACTTTTGAATATCCATCTACTGAAGCAAGCCACCCGGTCTCTGATGCTCATATTCCATCTGCTGGCAATTGAGACATCTAGCTACAAATCCCACAATGTCCTTCTTCATTATCCTCCACCAATAATATTGTCTCAAATCCTGATACATCTTTGCGGCACCCGGATGAATAAAATACTGCGAGCTATGGGCCTCATCCAGAATCAACTCCCGAAGCCCATCCACAATGGGCAGACATGTCCAGTCCTGCATCCTCAACACCCCACCATCACCAATAGTCACATCTCTGGCATCATCATGCTGAACTCTATACTTAAGGGCAAGCATATGGGGATCATCATATTGGCGCTCTCTGATGCGATCATATAAGGAAGACAAAGAAATCACATAAGCCAATACCCGACTGGGCTCCAAAATGTCTAACCTCATGAACCGATTGGCCAAGGCCTGAATATCAACTACAAGAGGTCTCTCCCTAACTGGAATATATGCCAAACTCCTCATACTCACTGCCTTCCTATCAATGCATCGGCCACCATACATGTCTTCCTCGGATGGTATAATATAGTAATATCATAATCCATTAGAACCTCAAAAGTCTCCGCTGCCTCAAATTGAGATCCTTCTACTTGAACAAGTGCTGGAGGCTACGATGATTAGTAAACACCTTATAAGACATACCATACAGATAATACCTCCAAATCTTCAACCCATGAACAATAACAGCCAACTCTAAATCATGAACAGGGTAGTTCTTCTCATGGGGCTTCAACTAATGAAATGCATAAACAATAACTCTACCGTCCTGTATCAATACACACCCAATACCAACTCTCAAAGCATCACAATACACAGTATATGAACCTGAAGTTGATGGTAAAACTAACACTGGAGTTGTGGTCAAGACTATCCTGAGCTTCTGAAAGCTCTTCTCATACTCCTCCGACCATACAAATGAAGCACCCTTCAAAGTCAACTTGGTCAAGGGCGATGCAATAGATGAGAATCCTTGAACAAACCGACGGTAATTATAACGACCCGACTGGTCGTTTTGCATTCTCGAACCTCGTGCCCTTCAATAATCCTTTCTACATTTGCTTTAGCTGAATTATGACTTGCGAGGGTGTTCGGAAGTTAAAGAATTCGGACAAGAATAAGCCTATTCTATTCATTCATATCCTCAAAAAGGCCAAGTTCGACTTCAGTCAACATTTTGGGAAAACAGACCCGGAATCGCAATCCGGCAATTTCTGAGGGTCCGTGGAAAAATATGGGACCTGGGCGTGTGCCCGGAATCGAATTCCGAGGTCCCTAGCCCGAGTAATGGAATTTTTCGTAAAAATTGTTAAGTTTCAAAGAATTAAATAAACTAAGAAATTATTGTTTTTATAGGTATCGGGGTTGGATTTCGATTTCGACAGTTGGTACGAGTCCAAAATATCATATAAGACTTACCCGTAAAGTTTAGCATCAATCCGGGTAGTTTAACGGAATTTTGACCGATTGGTAGAAAATTAAGAACTTGAAGTTAATTGAATTGGATTAATTGGTTTTGGGGTCCCATTGATTTAATAATGTTTTGGGTGTTCCGAGGGTTTGATTAGGTTCGCCTCGTGATTTCAGACTTGTCGGTATATTCGGGCGGGTCTCGGGAGCCCCGAGCGTCAAATGGTCGAGGTTCGAGCGAAGCTAGAAATTTAAAAGAGGCAACATCTGCTGCTTCTGTCATAACCGCTTCTGCGGCTCTTGGACAGCAGAAGCGGTCCTGTGATCACGGAAGCGGAAGGGGCCAGGCCCAGGGGAAACCGCAAAAGTGGACCCCAAGACCGTAGAAGTGGTAGGCCCAAACCGCAGAAGCAGTTCTATTTCCGCTTATGCAGACTCGCAAAAGCGAGTTCTGGACCGCAGAAGTGGCCCAGTCTCTTTGGCCCATTACCGCAGAAGCGGTCCGATGTCCGCTTATGCGGACTTGCAGAAGCGAGTTCTGGACCACAGAAGCGGCCCAGTCTCTTTGGCCCATTACAGAAGCGGGATTTCTTCCGCAGAAGCGGAAATCACTGGGGGTCAGTGCATCATTTAATTGGATCTTAAGCCCATTTCCCCCATATCTCTCTCAACTCTAGGGCGATTTTGGTGATTCAAAAAGGGGAGTTTCAGCATAACATTTTGAGGTAAGTAATCCCCACTCATTTTAGTTCAAATACATAAACATAGGGTAGATTTAACACTAAGGATTTGGGTAAAATCAAGGGATTTAAGCTAGACCAAGGGTTTTAGAAAAATTATGATTTAACCACCTAATTAGTTGCGTTATGAAATAAAAATTACATATTGTTAATCCTTAGGTTATAGAGAATAATTTCCTCGAAAAATCTCAGAATTTGGGCACGTGGGCCCGGGGTCAGAATTTAGTAAACTTGCGGGAAAGGTTGGGAAATCATTTAATTAGCTAGAATTTAACCTTGTGAGCAATTATTGATTAGTTCTTGCCTTATTTAAACTAGTTGGTGCTTGTTCGGATTCGAATTAAGCTTGGAGCCTAGTCTTGTGGCTGAAGGCGCGCTTCGGAGCAAGGTGAGTCTCCTTTCTAACCTTGTAAGAGGGAATTGTCCCCCTTGGTTTCGTGTTGAGTATTTGTTGCTAAATGTGGGGACTACGCATGCGTTGTGTGACTAGAGCCCGTGCGTAGCAGCTATTATATTAGATGTTCGGGTATCTTAAGACCTATATCATGCCTATTAAATATGTTCTTATGGTACATTGTTGACTTGAACACCTAGCATTTATTAGAGACTTAAAAAGGAGAATATGAATTTATTTCTATAAATCGAATTGAGTTGATTTGATGTCTTGCCTACTTACGTGTAATTGATGTGAACTTGATATATGTGTTATCCTTAATTGTGGATCGGGCCAATTGCCTCGGTATGAATAGATGCATCTATAGGCGCGTCATCGACCCTCGGCAAGTGCACATTTATTTATGTTGGTTCGGACCGTCGCCTCGGTATTATGTGCGCATGTTGATTGTGGAAAGGCTTGTATATATGCCTCATTTTGCCACTGTTTCACTTGATAAATGATAAATTTGATGTTGAAGTATTCTGGACTTACACTACATGCTACAACCTGCCATTACTTGTAAATTCTTTTCTTAAATCATGCTATATTCATACTTGTGCATTTATATATATACTAGTTGACCTTAGTAAGTATCGAGTCGACATCTCGTCTCTACTTCTTCGAGATTAGACGGAATACTTACTGAGTACACGTTGTTTACGTACTCATGCTACACTTCTGTACTTAAATGTACAGGGTTTGAGGTAGGTGGATCCGGACATCACTCGGGTGCATATCAGTGAGCACTTTCTGGGACTTCTACGGTGAGCTGTCTTCTCCCTCTTGCCGATTCGCAGCCGAAGGAGTCCTTTTCCTGTATTTATAATTTTCTATCTATTCTTTATTCAGACAGTAGGACAATGTTTCGTATATTTTTTGTTTATACTCTACTGGTCGCCCATAGCTAGTGACACCGGGTTCTGGCACACACTGTAGAGAACAATTATTGGGGTTGTATGACTATATCAGCACGGTATGATCTTGCTAGTTTCTTTTATTTACTTGAAAACATTAGTATATTTGGTTGGCTAATTAATAATCGAGACTTAATTGAAACTTCCGCAGTTGGCTGGCCTAACTGTGGTATTAGGCGCCATCATGACCTAGTTAGGCAAAATGGGTCGTGACAACATGGTATCAGAGCACTAGGTTCACGTAGGTCTCACAAGTTACGGGCAAACTAATAGAGTCTTGTAGATCGGTACGGAGACGTCTGTATTTATCTTCGAGAGGCTAAGGGTGTTAGGAAGGACTACTAATTATTCATTCTTCATCGTGCAAGGGTCAGTGTACTAAGTTTCCTCTTTTATTTTCTCACAGAAGGTGAGGACTCGTACCGTCGACATTCCAGACCCGGGAGGAGCTGAACCCCCCCCCCCCCCCCCCCNAGGGCACCGGCCCGTGGTAGGGGCAAGGGCATCCCAGAGCTATTCCTGATGCACCACCAGCAGACCCTGTGGGGGATCCCACTGCTGAGGAGCAAGGTGAGGCGCCCACAGCTGTGCCTACTCTGGCGGATTTCATGACTGCGCCGGTATTCCAGGAGGTCATGGGGCGTATGCTTCGGTTCATGGACACCATGACTCAAGCTGGTTTATTTCCAGCAGCTTTGCAGGTAGGAGGGGGAGCACAGACCCCTAATACTCAGGCTCCAATTCAGGCAGCAGCAGTATATCATACTCCGGGTGCCCAACCCACAGAGGGGGTTCAGGCAGTTGCTGCAGCTGTACCCCAGCCTAGGCCAGCTGTGGAGTACGATCCGCAGAAGCTACTAGACAGATGGACCAGACTTCACCCCCCAGTCTTCGGAGGCGAGTGCCATGAGGACTCTCAGGATTTCATTGACAGGTGCAGGGACAGACTGCACGCTATGAGGATATTAGAGTCACATGGAGTTGAATTCACTACTTTTCAGCTCGAGGGCAGGGCCCGCAGATGGTGGCAGTCTTATATTCTTGGCAGGCCCGCCGGTTCACCTCCTATCACTTGGGGTCAGTTTGTGCAGTTGTTTCTGGACAGGTATATTCTGCCCTCTAAGAGGGAGGAGTTGCGGTATCAGTTTGAGCACCTTGAGCAGGGTCAGATGTCTTTGACCGACTATGAGGCGAGGTTTTCTGAGTTATCGCATCATGCACTCATGATACTTCCGACAGATGCAGAGAGAGTGCAGAGGTTTGTTGCTGGATTGCAGCCCAGTATACGATCGGGGATGGCCCGAGAGGTAGAGATGGGTACAGAGTATCAGCTTGTGGTCGAGATTGCTCATCGGATTGAGGGTTAACGTCAAAGGGGTAGGGAGCAGATACAGCAGGACAAGAGAGCTAGATTCCTTGGAGAGTTCAGAGGTGCCCCAGCTAGGGGTAGAGGTCATTTGGGAGGGGATAACACAGTAGGCCCCCATCTTCAGCACCACCACCTCCCGCCCAGGGTGCTCCAGCACGCCCCTATTTCAGCGCCATGCCAGAGAGTTCCTACCGCCCGCCAGCTATTCAGGGTTCTACCAGTAGGTATTCAGGTCCACAGGGTTCTTCTGGTCCCTACTTCAGTGCTATGCCAGAGACTTCATATCGTCCCCCGGCTATCGAGTCTCCTCTCACGGGATCCATGAACTACCAGGGACAGTCATCAGGACAGCAGGCCACCGCGCTACGTTGCTTTGAGTGTGGCGATCCAGGCCACATGAGGAGATCTTGCCCCAGGCTTAGGGGCAAGGTAGTACAGCAGGGGCAGCAGCCCACAACTCCAGCACCAGCAGCCCAGTCATCTAGAGGTGGAGGGCAAAGTGGTAGAGGCCGATCCAGAGGTGGATGCCAGACAGGGAGAGGTCAGCCAACTACTCCTCAGTCATGAGGAGGCCAGACAGTCAGTGCTCCAGCTAGATTCTACGCTCTCCCGGCTAGGCCGGATGCATTAGCCTCAAACGCCGTCATCACAGGTATTACTTCCGTCAGTGGCAGAGATGCATCAGTATTATTTGATCCAGATTCCACTTATTCATATGTATCATCTCTGTTTGTTCTTTACCTGGCCATTTCTTCTGAGCCCTTGGGTGTTCTTGTTCATATGTCTACTCCTGTGGGCGATTCTGTGGTTGTGAACCGGGTCTACCGGTCTTGTGCGGTTACTTTCTGTGGTATTGAGACTAGGGCAGATCTCCTGTTGCTTGATATGATCGACTTTGAGGTTATCCTGGTCATGGATTGGCTATCTTCTCATCAAGCCGTTCTAGATTGCCATTCCAAGACTGTTTCTCCAGTGATGCCAGGGTTGTCGAGACTAGAGTGGAGGGGCTCCACTGTAATTACACCTAGTACGGTTATTTCCTTGCTGAAGGCTCAACACATGGTTGATAAGGGGTGTTTGGCCTACTTAGCTTATGTTCGAGATACCACTGTAGAGTCTCCGACGATTGATTCAGTACCAGTAGTCCGAGAGTTCGCCGATGTTTTTCCTTCTGATCTTCCTGGCATGCCCCCAGATCGTGACATTGATTTCTGTATTGACTTGGCTCCAGGCACTTAGCCTATATTTATCCCCCCCATATCGTATGGCTCCTAGGGAGCTGAAGGAGTTGAAGGAGCAGTTGGAGGAGTTGCTAGCTAAGGGATTTGTTAGGCCCAGCGTATCGCCTTGGGGTGCGCCAGCACTGTTCGTAAAGAAGAAGGATGGGACTATGCAGATGTGCATTGATTACCGCCAGTTGAACAAAGTCACCATCAAGAACAAGTATCCATTGCC
>MU754265.1:226269-307201 GCA_026770625.1 Nicotiana glauca
GCGATTTGTTCAGGGCTTCTCATCCATTGCATCACCTCTGACTAGATTGACCCAAAGGGGGCCCATTTCTGTTGGTCTGATGATTGTGAGGAGAGCTTTCAGAAGCTCAAGACGGCTTTGACTATGGCACCAGTTCTTGTATTGCCTTCCGGTTCAGGGACTTATACGGTATATTGCGATGCTTCTCGCGTTGGCTTGGGGTGTTTATTGATTCAGGAGGGGAGAGTTATTGCATATGCCTCTCGTCAGCTGAAGATTCATAAGAAGAATTATCCTGTGCAATATCTAGAGTTGGCGGCGATTGTTCATGCTCTTAAGATATGGAGGCATTATTTGTATGGGGTGTCATGTGAGGTGTATACAAACCATCGTAGCTTGCAACATTTGTTCAAGCAGAGGGACCTTAATTTGAGACAGCGCTGATGGCTCGAGTTGCTGAAGGATTACGACATTACCATTCTTTATCACCTATGCAAGGCGAATGTGGTTGCAGATGCCTTGAGTAGGAAGGCAGAGATCATGGGTAGCTTGGCATTCATCCCTGCAGAGATGAGGACACTAGCTTTGGACGTTCATTCCCTAGCTAACAGACTTGTGAGATTGGACATTTTAGAGCCCAGGCGGGTCCTAGCATGTGTGGTTGCACAGTCTTCGTTGTTGGGGGAGATTAAGGCCCGATAGCTTGATGATCCGCATCTGGCGGTCCTTAGAGAGACGGTGCTTCAGGGAGGCGCCAAGGAGGTTTCTATTGGCGAGGATGGTGTATTATGGCTCTAGGGCCGTGTATGTGTTCCTAATGTTGATGGCTTGAGAGAGAGGATCCTAGAGGAGGCCCACAGTTCGAGGAACTCCATTCATCCGGGTGCTATGAAGATGTACCGTGACTTGAGATAGAATTACTGGTGGCGGAGGATGAAGAAGGACATTGCGGAGTATGCAGCTAGATGTTTAAATTGCCAGCAAGTCAAGTATGAGCACCAGAGGCCAGGTGGCCTACTTCAGCAGATGCCCATTCCGGAATGGAAGTGGGAGCGCATCACCATGGATTTTGTAGTTGGGTTGCCGCGGACTCAGCGGAAGGTTGATTCGGTGTGGGTTATTGTGGATAGATTGACCAAGTCTGCCCATTTCATTCCAGTGGTGACTACTTATACGGCAGAGAGGTATGCCCAGATTTACATTCGGGAGATAGTGAGATTGCACGGTGTGCCGGACTCCATCATATCAGACAGAGGCCCTCAGTTTACTTCCCATTTTTGGAGAGCTGTACAGCGAGAGTTGGGGACCCGCGTGGAGCTTAGCACGACCTTTCATCCTCAGACCGATGGACAGTCGGAGCGGGTGATTCAGATTTTAGGGTATATGCTTAGGGCATGTGTGATTGACTTTGGAGGGCAGTGAGATCAGTTTTTGCCCTTGGCGGAGTTCGCATATAATAACAGTTACCAGTCCAGCATAGAGATGGCCTCGTATGAGGCATTGTATGGTCGGTGTTATCATTCTCCTATCGGATGGTTCGAGCCTGGTGAAGCTAAGTTACTTGGTATAGATTTGGTCCAGGATGCCCTAGATAAGGTTAAGTTAATTCAAGAAAGGCTTCGCACCGCTCAGTCCAGACAGAAGAGCTACGCGGATCAGAAGGCGCATGATGTATCATTTGCAGTTGATGAGAAGGTCCTCTTGAAGGTTTCGCTCATGAAGGGCATTATGATATTCGGGAAGAAGGGCAAGTTAAGCCCAAGGTTTATTGGCCCGTTTGAGGTGTTGAGGCGAGTTAGAGAGGTTGCCTATGAGCTTGCATTACCTCCCAGTTTATCAGTAGTCCATCCAGTCTTCCATGTATTGATGCTCCGAAAGTACCATGCCGACTATTCACATGTGTTGGATTTCAGTACCATTCAGTTAGATGAGAGCTTGGGTTACGAAGAGGAGCCAGTTGCCATTGTTGATAGGCAGGACCGCCAGCTAAGGTCCAAGAGGGTTTCTGCAGTGAGAGTCCAATGGAGGGGCCGATCGGTCGAGGAGGCGACCTGGGAGTCCGAGGACGACATGCGGAGCCGATATCCTCACTTATTCAGCAGTCCAGGTACCTTTCTATATCCGTTCGCGGATGAACGTTTGTTTATGAGGTGGAGGGTGTAACGACCCGACTAGTCATTTTGCATTCTCGAACCCCGTTCCCTTCAATAATCCTTTCCGCATTTGCTTTAGCTGAATTATGACTTGCGGGGGCGGGTGGTTCGGAAGTTAGAAGAATTTCGAACAAGAATAAGCCTATTCGCTTCATTCATATCCTCAAAAAGGCCAAGTTTGACTTCGGTCAACATTTTGGGAAAACGGACCCAGAATCGTGATCTAGCAATTTCTGAGGGTCCGTGGAATCGAATTACGAGGTCCCTAGCCCGAGTAATGGAATATTTCGTAAAAATTGTTAAGTTAAGTTTCAAAGAATTAAATAAACTAAGAAATTATTGTTTTTATAGGTATCGAGGACGGATTTCGATTTCGACACTTGGTACGAGTCTGAAATATCAAATAAGACTTACCCGTAAAGTTTGGCATCAATCCGGGTATTTTAAGGGCGTTTTGACCCGTTGGTAGAAAATTAAGAACTTGAAGTTCATTGGATTGGATTAATTGGTTTTGGGATCCCATTCCGTGATTTAATAATGTTTTGGGTGTTCCGAGGGTTAGACTAGGTCCGCCTCATGATTTCAGACTTGTTGGTATGTTCGGGCGGGGCTCGGGAGCCCCGAGCGTCAAATGGTCGAGGTTCGAGCGATGCTAGAAATTTAAAAGAGGCAACATATGTTGCTTCTGTCATAACCGCTTCTGCAGCTCTTGCACCGCAGAAGCGAGACCGCAGAAGTTGTCCTGTGATCGCGGAAGAGGAAAATGGTCCAAAGAGACTGGGCCGCTTTTGCGGTCCAGAACTCGCTTCTGCAAGTCCGCATAAGCGGACATAGGACCGCTTATGCGGTAATGGGCCAAAGAGACTGGGCCGCTTCTGCGGTGCAGAACTCGCTTCTGCGAGTCCGAATAAGCGGAAATAGAACCGCTTCTGCGGTTTGTGCCTACCGCTTCTGCGGTCTTGGTTTTCGCAGGCAATTTCTGAGGGTCCGTGGAAAAATATGGGACCTAGGCGTGTGCCCGGAATCGAATTCCGAGGTCCCTAGCCCGAGTAATGGAATTTTTCGTAAAAATTGTTAAGTTAAGTTTCAAAGAATTAAATAAACTAAGAAATTATTGTTTTTATAGGTATCGGGGTCAGATTTTGATTCTGACACTTGGTATGAGTCCGAAATATCATATAAGACTTACCCGTAAAGTTTGGCGTCAATCCGGGTATTTTAAGGGCGTTTTGACCCGTTGGTAGAAAATTAAGAACTTGAAGTTCATTGGATTGGATTAATTGGTTTTGGGGTCCCATTCCGTGATTTAATAACATTTTGGGTGTTTCGAGGGTTCGACTAGGTCCGCCTCGTGATTTCAGACTTGTCGGTATGTTCGGGCGGGGCTCGGGAGCCCCGAGCGTCAAATGGTCGAGGTTCAAGCGAAGCTAGAAATTTAAAAGAGGCAACATCTGCTGCTTCTGTCATAACTGCTTCTGCGGCTCTTGGACCGCAGAAGCGAGATCGCAGAAGCGAGACCGCAGAAGCGGTCCTGTGATTGCGGAAGCGGAAGGGGCCAGGCCCAGGGGAAACTGCAGAAGCGGACCCCAAGACTACAGAAGCGGTAGGCCCAAATCGCAGAAGAGGTTCTATTTCCGCTTATACGGAGTTGCAGAAGCGACTTCTGGACTGCAGAAGCGGCCCAGTCTCTTTGTCCCATTACCGCAGAAGCGGTCCAATGTCCGCTTATGCAGACTCGCAGAAGCGGCCCAGTATCTTTGGCCCATTTTTTGCAGAAGCGGAACCCGCAAAAGCGGGATTTCTTCCGCAGAAGCGGAAATCACAGGGGGTCAGTGCATCATTTAATTCGATCTTAAGCCCATTTCCCCCATATCTCTCTCAACTCTAGGGCGATTTTGGTGATTCAAAAAGGGGAGGTTCAGCATAACATTTTGAGGTAAGTAATCCCCACTCATTTTAGTTCAAATACATAAACATAGGGTAGATTTAACACCAAGGATTTGGGTAAAATCAAGGGATTTAGGATAGATCTAGGGTTTTAGAAAAACTACGATTTAACCACCTAATTAGTTACGTTATGAACTAAAATTTACATATTGGTAATCCTTAGGTTATAGAGAATAATTTCCTCAGAAAATCTCGAAATTTGGGCACGTGGGCCCGGGATCGGAATTTAGTAAACTTGCGGGAAAGGTTGGAAAATCATTTAATTAGCTAGAATTCAACCTTGTGAGCAATTATTGATTAGTTCTTGCCTTATTTAAACTAGTCGGTGCTTGTTCGGCTTCGAATTGAGCTTGGATCCTAGTCTTGTGGTTGAAGGCGCGCTTCGGAGCAAGGCGAGTCTCCTTTCTAACCTTGTAAGAGGGAATTGTCCCCCTAGGTTTCGTGTTGAGTATTTGTTGCTAAATGCGGGGACTACGCACGCGTTATGTGACGAGAGCCCATGCATAGCGGCTACTATATTAGATGTCCGGGTAGCTTAAGACCTATATCATGCCTATTAAATATGTTCTTATGGTACATTGTTGACTTGAACACCTAGCATTTATTAGAGACTTAAAAAGGAGAAAATGAGTTTATTTCTATAAATTGAATTGAGTTGATTTGATGTCTTGCCTACTTACGTGTAATTGATGTGAACTTGATATATGTGTTAGCCTTAATTGTGGATCGGGCCGATCACCTCAGTATGAATAGATGCATCTATAGGCGCGCCGTCGACCCTCGGCAAGTGCACATTTATTTATGTTGGTTCGGACTGTCGCCTCGGTATTATGTGCGCATGTTGATTGTGAAAAGGCTTGTATATATGCTTCATTTTGCCACTGTTTCACTTGAGAAATGATAAATTTGATGTTGTAGTTTTCTGGACTTACACTACATGCTACAACCTGCCATCACTTGTAAATTCTTTGCTTAAATCGTGATATATTCACACTTGTGTATTTATATATATATATATATATACTAGTTGACCTTAGTAAGTATCGGGTCGACCTTTCATCTCTACTTCTTCGAGATTAGACGGGATACTTACTGAGTACACGTTGTTTACGTACTTATGCTACGCTTCTGTACTTAAATGTACAGGGATTGAGGCACGTGGATTCGGACATCACTCGGGTGCATATCATTAAGCACTTTGTGGGACTTCTACGGTAAGTTGCCTTCTCCCTCTTGCCGATTCGCAGTCGAAGGAGTCCTTTTCCTGTATTTATGATTTTCTGTCTATTTTTGATTCAGATAGTAGGAAAGTGTTTTGTATATTTTTTGTTTATACTCTACTGGTCGCCCGTAGCTAGTGACACCGGGTTCTGGCACACACTGTAGAGCACAATTATTTTGGGGTTGTATGACTATATCAGCACGGTATGATCTTGCTAGTTTCTTTTATTTACTTGAAAACACTAGTATATTTGGTTGGCTAATTAATAATTGAGACTTAATCGAAACTTCCGCAGTTGGCTGGCCTAATTGTGGTGTTAGGCGCCATCATGACCTAGTTAGGCAAAATGGGTCGTGACAGTAATAACCCGCCAAACCAAGAAATTTGCGAATCTCTGTGGTTGAGGATGGTCTTGGCCGACTCTGAACTGCCTCTATCTTCTTTAAATTAACCTGAATACACTCGTTGGACACTACGTGCCCCAAGAAAGGCACTGAACTGAGCAAAGACTCACACTTGGAGAACTTTGCATAAAGCGTCTCCTCCCTCAATCTCTGCAACACAACTCTCAGATGTTCCGCGTGCTACTCCTGACTATGTGAGTATACCAGAATATCATCAATGAAAACTATAAAAAAACGAGTTGAGATAAGGCCAAAACACGTTGTTCATCAAATGCATGAACATTACTGGGGCATTGGTCAGCCCAAAAGACATCACCATGAACTTATAGTGACTATATCGGGTCCTAAAAGCCATCTTAGGAATATCCGAGTCCTTGATCTTCAACTGGTGATAACCTGAATGGGGATCAATCTTAGAGAACACTCTTGCTCCCTGAAGCTAGTCAAATAAATCATCAATACGAGGCAAAGGACACATGTTCTTAACTGTTACTTTGTTAAACTTTCGAGAATCAATGCACATCCTCATCGTTCCATCCTTCTTCTTCACAAATCGAACCGGCGTACCCCAAGGCGACACACAAGACCGAATGAACCCCTTATCAAGAAGTTCCTGAAGCTGCCCCTTCAACTCTGATGGTGCCATACGATACGGTGGAATAGAAATGGGCTGAGCGTCTTGCACTAGATTAATACCAAAATCAATATCCCTATCCGCCGTCATGCCCGGCAGGTCTGCAGGAAACACATCAGGAAAATCCCTCACAACTAGAACAGAATCAATACTGGGAGTCTCTGTGCCGATATCCCTCACAAAGGCTAGATACGAAAGACAACTCTTCCCAACGATACGATGGGCCTTTAAGAATTAAATTACCCTATTGGGAACATAATCGGTCAAACCTCGCCACCCAATTCATGGCACACCCAGTATAACCAATGTCACTGTCTTAGCATGATAGTCCAGAATAGCACGACATGGAGATAGCCAATCCATGACCAAAATAACATTGAAATCCACCATACATAATAACAAAAGATCCACTCAGGTCTCAAGACCCCTAAAAGTTACAACACATAACCGGTACACATGGTTTACAACATCAGTGTCACCTACCAGAGTAGATACATGAACAGGTGAAACAAGAGACTCACGGGGCGTATCCAAATAACGAACAAAGCATAATGACACATAATAATAAGTGGAACAGGGAACAAATAATACAGAGGCATCTCGGTGGCAGACTGAGACAATACCTATAATAGCAGCATCGGAAGCAATAGCATCGTGTATAGTCGGAAGTGCATGGAAATGGGCCTGACCGCCACCTAATCGACCTCCCCCTCTAAGGCGGCCCCTAGCTGACTGATTTCCACCACTAGCTCGCTGGATGGGTGGTGGTGAAGTAACTGGTGCTGAAGCCGATGGCTGACTCCTCTGCTGAGATGAACCCACAAGACAACGAGGACACTGCCTCCATATATGACCCATCTCTCCAAACTCATAGCAACTCCCATGTACTGGAGACGGGGACTGAAGGGAACCCCTAGCACCGGAATGACTAGCAGATGCACCTGGCATAGAAGAGCCCTAAACGGATAGAGCATGGGATGAACTCTCAGTTGGAAGGGCACTAAGTGATAACTAGCCCTGATGAGAATTGTGAGAACGATGACCCAATGATGACCCATGATAACTTGGGTAAGCTAGCTTAGCATGCCTGAGTGGACGGCCTCTGTCGTGCTGAAACTGAACTCTCGAAGGAGCACCACCATAACTACCAAATCATTGAGACTTTTTGCCTCCCTCTCATCTCGCTCCTAGTGACGAACTAATTCAAACTCACGAGCAATGTCAATAAACTCCTCAAAAGTTGCACCAGACACCCTCTCCCTAGTTATGAGAATATGAGGCTAATAAGTGAGGCCATTAACAAACCTCCTAATCCTCTTTCTATCTACCGGAACCATCCAAATAGCATGACGAGCTAACTCTGAGAACCTCATCTCATACTGCATCATAGTCATCTCTCCTTGATAAAACCACTCAAACTGCCTACGCAGCTCCTCTATGCGAAACTGTGGCACATACATCTCCAAAAAGAGACCGAAGAACTACTGCCAGGTAACGGTGTTGGACCAACATGCCTACGCCTCTCATAAGCCTCCCACCAAATGAAGGCAGCTCCAGAAAACTGAAAAGTAATGAAAGAGACCCCGCTGGTCTCCAGAATACCCACTGTACGGATAATCCTATGACACTTATCCAAGAAAACCTGGGCATCCTCGCCCTCTGTACCACTGAAAGTCGGAGGTTGAAGTCTAACAAACCTCTCCAACCTACGCTGCTCGTCCTCTGGCATGACAGGAGCTATGTAGTCCTGAGCATCTGAAACCGGCTGGGCCAGTGCATACTGATAGAACCTGAGCCAAGGCCTCTTAAAGACCCGGAATCACAATGGGCACAATTGGTGCCTGAGCTGGTGCTACTGGAGCGTCCATAACTAGGACCCGATTTGTAGGTGATGCCCTAGCTGCTGTGCGGGTCATAACCTTGCCCCTACCATGGCCTCGATCGCATCCTTGGCCTCTAGCGGGCACAGCTGGTGGTACTGGTGGTCGTCTATTCTAATTGGTAGCGCGTACCCTCACCATCTGAGAAAGAATAGAATAACAGAAGTTTAGTACTCTGGTAATGTGAAGTTTTTCCTAAAGGTTCTGCAGCCTCTTGAGGATAAATACAAACGTCTATGTACCGATCCGCGAGACTCTACTAAACCTGCTTATGACTCGTGAGACCTATGTAAACTAGGATTTGATACCAACTTGTCACGACCTTAAACCCAGACCCGGTCGTGATGGCGCCTCTTGGGAAGACAAGGCCGGCCAACACAACACCCAATTCATCTTTAAGCAATTAAAATAACACAATTTAAGTCTTTAACATGATTAAATACCAAATTTTCAGTGAAACAGTACATGTTGCGAAAATACCAACACAACCCGACATCGGGGTGTCACAAGTCATGAGCATCTAACATAAGTCTAGGAATATGGGAAAGGGACTACACTGTCTATTAAAAAATCCAGTACAAGAGAAAGAAATAATGACAAAAGGGAGAGCACGGGGTTGCGAATGCCGAGCAGCTACCTAGTGGACTCCGAAAATCTACTGGAAGCTATCAACCCTCGCTAGCAGGACCTGAAGCGCCTGAATCTGTACAGAGGGTGTAGGGAGTAGAGTGATTACTCCAACTTAATGAGTAATAATAATAAATGAAGACTGACTGATAAGAAATCACGCAAAAACACATTAACATGCTATAAAAAAGCATTGTAAGGCAACGAAACAGTGAAATCTTATAAAAACACCTTAGTTTAGAATAAGCTTCTTTAAAACACCTTTTTAACAGCTAGACAAGTAAATGAAAATCAGCTAGAAAAGATAAACACATAAAATCTACCCCTCGGGCACAATGTCAACAAAATCAGCTCCTCGGGCAAAAACATGGAACAACACCAGCCCCTCGAGCTATATCTCATATCACAATGGGTACTCGCGCTCACCGGGGGTGTATAGACTCTGCGAGGGGCCCCTTACGGCCCAAGCCAATATCAAGTCATCTCGTAGAATAATCAATAGGCTCTCGGCCTCATATCAACAAGCCACCTCGTGGCGTACAATCTCAGGCCCTCGGCCCTATAATCGTAAATCAGTATATCACTTTTGTGGCGTGCAGTCCAACCCAAAAGTATCCTCACAACATAGACCCTCGGACTTACTCAGTCATAATCTCATAAGCCACTCGGGCAATAGTAAAACATGATGCTCAGCAACAAAATATCATTTAATGTGGTAAAACAGAGTAAACATGGCTGGTTTTGAAAACAGTAGAATATAACATGACTGAGTACAGATGTAAAATCAAACCAGCGAGGAAATAGCAGTAAAAGTACCCTAAGGGTCCAAATAGTTGGCACGAGGCCCAAATATGGCAATCAGCCCAAAACATGATGATAGAAAACAATTTTCAATCAAATACGTGGTAAAATAGTCTTTCGGGATGGACTAAGTCACAATCCACATCAGTGCACAGCCCCACGCTCGTTGTCTAGCATGTGCGTCACCTCACTATAGCACAACGATGTTAAATCCAAAGTTTCATACCCTCAGGACAACATTTAAAATCATTACTCGCCTCAATCTGGTCCAAACTCTAGCCCGCGACACCTTTGACCCTCGAATCGGCCTCAACTCGCGTCGAATCTATCAAAAATCATAATCACGACATCAAAATATGCTAAGAGAACAAAGACCATGCGAAAATAATCTACTTACAACATAAATTCCGAAATTAACCAAGCCCGAGCCCCGGGCTCATGTCTCGGAATTCGATAAAATTTAAATCAATAGATTCCTTATCTCCCCACGAGTTCATACATATCCTAAAGTCCCAAAATACGACCACAAATGGCCCCTCAAATCCTCAAGTCAAGGTCTCAAATACCAAGCCCTAATCCCCAATTTTTAACCCTTAATTTCCATTAATCTTAGGCAAAATCAGTGGAATAATGCCTTATGATCGATTATTAGTTTCACAAGTCTTACCTCTAGACGTTATCCCTTAAATCCCTCTTCAAAATATCCCAAAAAGCTCCAAAACTGACTTGAAATGGTGAAGAACAACTCAAAAATCGCGAAGGAATTCTTTTATACCTTTTGGCCTAGGCTTTTCGCACCTGCGGTCCAGCTACCGCTTCTGCGGTCGAAGAAACCGCATCTGCGGTCCTCACTAAAATCCTCAATTTCCACATCTGTAATGCACAATCCGCAGTTGTGCCATCGCGGTGCAGTTCCTCAACCGCTTATGCGGTTCCTGCCTTCCTTGGCTCCTTCAGCTTCTGCGATAGGTCTTCCGCATATGCCAAACTTAGCTTTAATTGCTTCATCCAACTTCCAAACTTTCCGCCAACCATCCGAAATCACCCCGAGGTACCCGGGACCTAAACCAGAAGCACAACCAAGTCATATACTACTATTCTAACTTATACCAATACTCAAAACATCTCGAACAAACATCGAATCTACTGCGACTTCCGGAATTTTGATAAAAAAGTCCACCAAAACACGTTAGAATGACCTGAAATTTCGCATACACATCCCAAATGACACAACGAACCTACTGCAACTTCTGGAATTCCATTCCAACCCCTATATCAAAATCTCACCTATCAACCAGAAAATGCCAAAATTTCAAATTTCGCCAATTCAAGCCTAAATCCACGTCGAACCTCCGAAACACATTCTAATCACGCTCCTAAGTCTCAAATCACCCCCCGAAGCGATCCAAACCATCGAACTAACATCCGAGCCCTATAATGCATAAGTCAACATTCGGTTGACTTTTCCAACTTAAGCTTCCTCAAAAGAGACTAAGTGTCTCAAACCTTACCAAAACCTTTTCGAACCCAAGCCAACCAACCCGATAACACAAAATACAGCTGAACAAGGCAATAAGAAGCAGAAATGGGGAAAACGGAGCGGTAACTCATGAAACGACCGGCCGGGTCGTTACATCGAGGCTCCACACCAAACGTCCACACAAGTGTAAAAATATCATACGAACTCGCTCGCGCGATCAAAACACCGAAATAACATCAAAAATCATGAATCAAATGCCAAAACACATGGATTAACTCATGAAACTTAAAACTTCTAAAAATACTTTCACGTGTCTGATTCCTATCAAATCAACTCGGAATGACGTCAAATTTTTGTGCAAGTCATAGACGACATTACAGACCCATTCGCAATCTCAAAATCCCAGTTGGACCTTGATAACACCGAAACCTACTCCAAACCAAATTTAAAGAACTTTAGAACTTTCAAAGAGCCAACTTTAACTATTAGGAACCGAAATGCTCCTGGATCATCCAAAACTCGATCCGAGTCCGAAATCATCATACAAACCTATTGGAATCGTCAAATCCCAATTCTGAGGTCGTTTACTCAAAACATTGACCGAAGTCAAATTTAGTTTTATTGGCTAACCTTAAGGAACCAAGGGTTCCTATTTCAGCCCGAACCCTTCCAAATTCAGAACTAACCATCCCCGCAAGTATAAAACAGTAAAAGCACATACTGAGAGTCTTGTTTGGGGAACTAGGTTTTAAAAAACAAAACGATCGAATTTTGAAAACTTACATCAATATTTATAATTTATATATTTGAATAATAACGTAAAAGTTAAAGAAAACAATTCAAGTTGCTGAATTTAAATTGATTGGTGAAACATAAAATACTTCCATGATGAAAGTACTTTAAAAAATAACACCGGCAAAAAAAACATATCAAAATAAATAGACAACTCTTTTATATCCTTCAAAAATAAGTGCTAATAATAAGTACAAATATTTATTTGTTATAAATCGAATTTTATTTACGCTGAATGTCTATATTTAGAGAGATTCTAGGGTTTATTACTTGGTGGCTAAGTCACCCTCTCCCTATAAATATAGGGTTCTATTCCATTGTAATTCATCCCAGAATCAATAAGAATTTTCTCTCTACTTTTCTCTGCAATATTCTTCTTCTTCTTTTATTTTCATAACACGTTATCAGCACGAGACTCTAACCTATTGTGTAGAAGCTTTGGGATCGAGCATAATGATTGTCAATTGTTCCATAAATTTCCTTCATAACTAAATTCTGGATTTAAGGTAAGTATTTTACATTTTTCTCTTCTAAATTATAAAATTTATATGCCTTGCCATGATCAAATTCATGTGTGATGTGAGCAAAGAATTGAAAACTCGTCCCATTGTATTTGCTCCATTCTCATTCCCTTTAGAGAATGTGATAGCAGTATGTGATAAGTCTGAAAGAAGACAAAATTACTACTATGAATGTATCAATGGATGTGGACGTGATAATAGACAAAATTATAATCGTCATTATTGTGGTGATGAGAAAAATAAGGATTCTCAAAATAATCCTTCACTCTGTGAAAGTAATATTTGTCATCGATTTGATATGAGATTTTATAAAGCACATACAGATGATTATGATCCATTCATAATGTGAATGTGACAACATCTGATTTATAAATACATATTTATTTTTGGAAGAATATGAACGTGCTAGTGGTAGTGAATATACCACACTCACCTCTAGAAGGAGGTTTGAAATGATATAAAACAATAATGTGATTATTATGGCATAAATGGTCATTGTTCATGTACTTATTGTACGCCAAAATATTTTGACATTGTGATTATTAAAGACAACAAAAATGCAAGAAACGGATCTTGCATATAATTTTGACCATAACCATGATGGTGTAACTTTCTCTTTAAAAGAAATATTCACCATATGGATGTTGATGAATATGTGGTAGTACAAAATTAATTGAGAACTCTGCAAAAGCAAATTATAATATTTTGGAGAAACACAATTGATTACCAATAAGGTATTGTATTGTAGTAAGTCTCAAAGAAACTTATTCAGTTTCCAAAGTATACGCGAAAGCGGTTGATTATATTGAGACTTTAAATAAAGGAAAGATTTGATATCTTCTATTACTACAACTTGTAGCCTGATAATATGCATGTGAAAAGCTACCCGCTTTATTCTCCAGTTTGTACTACACAAACAAAAGAATGACACAATAAAGTGGATGTTTACTGATATAAAAACCCATATCATAATAAACTTGGAGTTTATCGATAATTGCACATGTCATGGTGTAAACTTGAATTTTATCAATATTGATAATTTATTCAATTGGCATAATTGGTTTGGCCATATCAATTTAAGTATGATGTGCAAAAATAATAGAGAATTCACATGGGTAAATATTGAAGAACTGGAAAGTTCTTTACGAATTCTCTTATATTGCTTGTTCACATTAATTAATTGACCAACTAAAATTGAGACTGAATCCCATGAATTATGAAAATATCAAAGGTAAACATGGGCCCCTTCACCTGCCATGTATATCATATAAGATGCATCTATAAGATGATTATATGTGTGATTATTATTAACCCGCAACATGGTATTTTGCGAGGTAACTTGCTCAATAATTTAATTTCGAGCATAATTTCCAGATTTTCTATTCAAGAAGTTCATCTTGATAAGTTGGTTTACATCACAGTTGATTTAGCAAAATAATTTATTGAGTGCCTTCACTTAATAGCTAAACTATTACTTATGAGAACAAAGTTATCTCTATCAGTTTCATATAGGTTATATACAAAAGTACATTATTTTCTCCCCTCACAAGTGGTTCAGGGTCAGGAACCAAATAATTCTATTTTATTATTATTAATGTGCGGTGTATATTTTAATTAACACCATGACACATAAAGATGGGTTTTCAAAGTTGAGGAAGCAAGTTGGTTTTTCTAACATGAGCGGGATACATGATAAACAGTTAAGAAAAAGTTATATGGAAGGAATTATCATGTGTACATCTAGATCCTCGAATAAAATAATATGAACTTGAAGTTCATAAAAAGATAATTCATGTGCAATATATTGCAAAGCATGCCAGACGAATTTGCTGACCCAAAGAAAGTAATTATATTGTCACCACAAATGCTCCTATTAGAATAAGTCCTAGAAGGACAAAGTCTATGGTACGCTTAAAGCGTATAGACAGATCGATTTCAAATAAGTTCTTGATAAAGAAGATGAGCAAATGGTCATAATAAAGGAGGCAAGTGATCTAGAAGATCACATGACATAATACTTCCCATGAGAGGTTCAGGTACCTGAATATTTGAATGAAGAGATCTCCATGTTATGTCTTTATGAAAAAAATGTTGGAATCGATATAAATATTTGTTAACGACATCTATAATAGCGCTAAATATATATATGAGGATCTTAAGTTTAGAGAAACAATTCAAATAGAATTGGTTTCATATGAAAAATATGTTGTTTTGGACCTGCAGTTCAAACACTTGAAAGTATAAAGTCAATGGTGTGTGCAATCACTTTTATTTATCTTGTATGTCTAGCATGACATGCAAAGTTGATATGCATCTAAAGTATCTTTAAATGGCTTATTTGACTATACTTATATGACAACGCCCAAAGGATTTAAACTACTTAAAGTATATACAATTCTTGATCTTGAAGTACCACTTCCTCAGAGTAATTTGTGTACAAATGTATCTTGCTATAACTATAAGCATGATAATGTGATAGCGAGAATACCTCTATGGAGATATTGAAAATGTCATTCCACGGCAGTTTATGAAGACATTACATCTCTATCAAGAATGATGATTTCAAGATGCAATAAATTCATTCAAGTTAATATGGCTAATTTGTTTATCAAATCTCTACCAACAATCTTTTGAAGATGGTGCACAAGATTGGGATGCAAAGGCTCAAGGATGTGAATTGATGTTCTCATCAAGGGGAGTTAATGCGCGTTGCACTCTTTTTTCGTTACAAGGTTTTGTCCCACTGAGTTTTCCTTGCAAGGTTTTTAACGAGGCAACTAAAAGGCATATTATTAGACATGTGCATTCTTTTTCTTTTTCTAGTATTTTTTTTTTCTCATTGGGTTTTCTTTTAGTTAAGGTTTTAACGAGGCACATTATCTGTTGAATAGACATTCAAGGGGGAGTATTATAAATAGAATTTTATTTACGGTGAATGTCTATATTTAGAGAGATTCTAGGGTTTATTACTTGGTGGCTAAGTAGTCATCTCCCTATAAATATAGGGTTCTATTCCATTGTAATTCATCCCAAAATCAATAAGAATTTTCTCTCTACTTTTCTCTCTAATATTCATCTTCTTCTTTTATTTTCATAACATTATTAAAATTTTAAATATTTGTCTAAAAAATAAGCACAAGCATGTAAGAAACAACATTTGAGGGAGAGAAAATAGTGACAACTTAATTAGAGTTGTAATAAATACCTAAAATCTTGGTGATTATAATTTATTAAAAAAATTCTCTTTGTCACATAGTCACACTCACAAGGTAGTTATGGATTTTGTTTTCAACGGAAAGAAAGGAATTTGTTCGAATCCTAATTGATGCCTAACTTCAATACATTCGTATAAAATGTTAGAACTAATATTCCAAATAGTTGATTTTTTAATGATTTATATTAGGTAAAAATTTAATGGATCTTATAGTCCTAAATATTAAGATTTTCTACTTAATTTAAGTAAGGAGTAATTTAAGAAGTAAAATATTAGTGGATTTAATCTCCTAAATATTAGAAAAATTATTACGTAAAAGATTATCCTGTCCAATATGAAACATATTTTAAAAGGGTACAAAAGGCCAACGATATTTCGTTATATAGTTTCTTATGCTACCAGATCAAAATTATCATAAAATTTATTGAAAACTGTTTTATTAAAAGAAAATTAACTTTATTGCTGAATTTTGTGAGTATAATTCTGCTTACTTTCCTTAATTTTTCTCTTTGAATTGTTCTCAATAAGCAAAGGGCTTAAATGATATATTTCTCGAATATTGGATAATACAAACTTTTTTGGGATGCATTTAATTTTTATTAAAAGGAGGAACATCTCTTAATAATTTATTTTGTTTGTGTGGAACATTACATACTATCAATATATGAAAGTCAAACCCTATCAACATTAGGAGATAAAAAATGCTCTAATAATTTAACGTTAATTGGATAGTAGAGTTTGTGAATGAATACAATATTGATAATTTTCATTTAATATTATTTCTTTATTAAATTTTCCTTTCTCGAGTTAAGTGTTTTACATCATTAAGCTAAATCGGGATCGTGTTAGTTAGAGACATTGAATTAGCTAATTAAACTTTGCAATATAGCCTGAAAAATACTGCCACAAATATGTTATAACCTCATTTGGATGCAGCGCATTGTCTGCGATACCTTCTCAAAGATCCTGGTTTGGGGCTTTTTCTCAATTCCAAGCCTGACTTTCAACTCTTAGCTTTTTGTGATTTGGATTGGGGATCTTGCCCACAATCTCAGAAATACATCTGTGGCTTTTTTATTTTTTTATTAGCAACATAATATCATTAGGAATGCCTCCGCCACTTACCCTTGCAACATGAGTTTTAAAACTTGTATAGTTTTATTGCATTATATTGTCATTTAAAGCATATTTTATGAGATATACATGTAATAGAGTAATTGTAACGTTAAATTAGAAATAATGATACAAGTTAGAAAATAAAACTCACCAAGTATTCACACTTCATAAGAACATTCAAAAAAAATTAATTTCTTAAAAGAATCTATTATAATAAATAATAACATGAACTAAAATTACTTTTTTTGTGTGTGTGAATTGTAGAAGTAAAAAAATGATAATCAATTGACGGATGATTATCGACACACCATCTTTTAAGAGAGGAATTATCAAGAAGACCTCTTCAACACTTAAATTGGTCAAGTGACCTCCCATTTTCTTTCTCAATTTTTTTTGGGTTGAAAAATGGTTAAATGAGTGGGTTAAGGTGGATAGGGCCTTTTTAACATTATAAAAACTTGTGGGTCACCTATAAGGCTTGAAAAATAATACTTCTCTCTCTTTTTCTACCCAAATTCTCTCTTCTCTCTACTTTCTCTGCTCTCTCTTCTCTCTCTCACTCAACCCCCTTGACCACGGTGGTTTTCGGCGGGAAGAGACAAGAATCAAGCTTCGATTTTGGATGGAATCATCTCTATAAACCCAACAAGCATTGTATTAAAGCTCAGAACTCGTCAATTTTGGTAAATCCTATATTCTTCTTTTCCTGCTTCTTACATTTTTTATTTCAAATTTTTTAGAGTGATTCATAGGTGCAAGTTCAAGATCGGTTGGGTTGTGTATAACCATATCATATATAGCGTGAGTGGTTATATTTGCTTCTTGAACTACCTCTGTGCTTTGTATTTTAGAATTTCTTCAAGGGTGTGCACCTAGTAGTTGCGAGCCGAAGATCAAAGGCAGTTCCAATACTAGCCCGACACAGCCCTAATCGGGGAGTTACAAGCCATGAGCAACTATGAATCCTGATACAAGTTGTAACGACCCGACCGGTTGTTTTGAGCCCTAGCACGTCGTTCAGCAGTTTGAGGCCATGAGCAGCTTCATTTCAGGTATTGTGACTTGTTCGCATGGTCGGAATTTAAATTCAGGAAGATCGAAGTTAAATTTAAATGAAAGTTCTCATTTGAGAAGCTTAAAGTTGAAAGAATGAACTAGGATTGGATTTTTAAGTAAACGACCTCGGAATCACGATCTGAAGGTTCCAGCAGGTTCGTATGATGATATTGAACTTGGGCGTATGCTCGATTCGGGTTTTGGATAACCCAGGAGCGTTTTGGCGCCTATTGTGGAAGTTAGCATTTTGGAATTTTTTTTTTTAGTTTGGCTCAAAGTGCATTTCAGCATTATCGATGTTCATCTAGGATTCCGAGACTGTGAATAGCTCCATATGGTAATTCTGGAGTTGGGAGCGCGATCGAAAGTGAATTCAGAGGTCTGTAGGCCCTTTTGGAGCAATTTGGCTAAATTTAGAATTTGAAGGTTTTTGAGAAGTTTGACCGGAGGTTGACTTTTTGATATCGGGGTCCGAATCCGATTCCGAAAGTTGGAGTAGGTCTGCAATGTCAAATGTGATTTGTGTGCAAAATTTGAAGTCAATCGGACGTGATTTGATAGGTTTAAACATCGGAAATAGAAGTTGGAAAGTTCAAAGTTCATAAAGCTTGAATCGGGGTGTAATTTATGGTTTTAGCGTTGTTTGTTATGATTTGAGGCCTCGAGCAAGTCCGTAATGTGTTTTGGGACTGGTCAGTATGATTGATTGGGGTCCCGAGGGACTCGGATGGATTCCGAGTGGCTAACGAATCGAATCCGGAGTTTGAAGAAGTGCTGAAGTAGCTGGTATCTGGTCTTTCCACTTCTGCAGAAATGGGACCGCAGAAGTGGCCCTACAGAAGCGAAGAAGAAGCCGCAAAAGCGGATGAGGGCGAGGGCAGCCAGGATCGCAGAAGCGACCCTTGATCCACTGATGCGGAACCGCAGAAGCTGTTGGCTTATCGCAGAAGCAAAAATGGGCTTAAACCCAGGGACCGCAGAAGCGGAATAGTTTTCGCAAAAGCGGGACAGCGGAAGCGGGATTATTTCCACAGAAGCGAAAATCCCTGGAGGCAGAAGGTTAATTTAAAGTCGGGGATTGGCCATTTCTCTCATATTTCTCATGGCTTGGGGCGATTTTGGAGAGCTTCAAGGAGGGGATTTTCGTCGTCAATGTCAAGGTAAGTTATCCCCATCACTTTTGTGTTAAATATATCAATTATGTATGGATTTAAGTATGAAGATTAGTGTAAATTTGGGGTTTTGTTTGAAAACCTAGGAAATTAGAAATCTTGGATTTTGATTGCGATTTTGAGTATGGAATTAAGAGAAAATTTTATATTCGAGTTCCTAAGGTTATGGGTAAACTTTATCTTCGAAAATTTTTAGATTCCGGGCATGTGGCCCTGAGGGCATTTTGGTCAACTTTCCAATCGGGGTTAGGAATTGCTATAAATTAGTTGTAATGAATATTTGAGCATATATTAATGAATTTGCGTAACTATTGGCTAGTCTTGGAGCGTGGTGCATCAATTGGAGTCCTCGGAAGAATTTAGAATATCGGTTTTGAATATTCGGAGCGAGGTGAGTCTCCTTTCTAATCTTCTAAGGGGGAATTTACCCCATAGGTGAAGTAATTGATTATGTGCTCCTATTTGTGGGGGCTACGTACGCACGAGGTGACGAGAGTCCGTGCGTAGCTACTATTATGCTATTGTCCGGGTAGTTAGGACCCAAAAGCATGTTGCACGTGTATTAATTGTAAACCCATTGGTAGCTTGAAATGTTTAACTCACATCGAATTAGTAAGTAAATTTCTAAAAGGATTAAACTTCATTTCTTAAATTGTTAAAGGAGAATTGGTTTTATTTGAATAAATATTCCCCGATAAGTTCTTATTTGACTGATTGAGCATGTATTTTTATGTGAGAATAGATGCATCTATGGTTCGTGCCGCTCGACCCTCGACAGTGAAGAATTTACATTTCTGTTGGAGCGGGCCGTCGACCTCGGCATGATTTGCGCGTGTTTATCTATTACTTGAAAATTGTAAATATGGAATTGGCCCTACGTGGTTTGATATACACTGATAAGATAATAAAGAACTAACTTTAGAAGCCCTGGATTTATTGTTGAAGGTGTTTACCTGTTTTTCTGGCTTCACAATCAGAACTTCTATAAAAATTCATGATTTTCCTCGCACTTATAGAATATTGCTAATTGACCTCTAGTGAGTGTCGGAGTTGGCCATCTCATCTCTACCCCTTCGGGATTAGGCAAGATAATCACTGAGTATATGTTGATTATGTACACATACTACACTTCTGTGCATTTTTGTTGCACAGGTATATATACCCCTAGCATCTTTGTGACGGCCCAAAGGGGTCATCACCGTATTTCTCCCTTTTTCTGCGCTTCCGAGGCCTTGAAAACCTCATTTTTAGTAGCCTCGAGTTACGTGCACAGTCCGGCGTGAAGCCGGACAGTTTTTATGTCAAAATATGTGAATTCTGTGAAAATTTTGAAGAATTTTGATATTAATATTAATATAGTTGACTTTTGTCAACATTTTGGGTAAACGGACTCGGACCCGTGATGTGATGGTCCCGGGAGGTCTGTAGAAAAATATGGGACTCGGACATGTGCCCGGGGTCGAAATCCGAGGTCCAGAACCCCGGTAAAAGAATTTTTCTGTTAAATTGTTTTCTGAAATTATTAAGGAAAAATAGAAATAAAAATGAGCTAGAAAATATAGGTATCGGGCTCGTATTTTAGTTCCGATGCCCGGTACAGGTCTTATATATGCGTTAAGCGCTTTCTGTGAAATTTGGTCGAAATCGGACGTCGTTTGATGTGTTTCGTACCTAAATAGCTAAAAGTTGGAGGTTATGAACTTTGAAAAGAAAATCATGAGTTTTGAGGTTTGATTATTTGATTTTGATGTTATTTTCGCGATTTGATCGCTCGAGTAAGTTCGTAGGATGTTATTGAGTTAGCGTGTGTGTTTTGTTGGGAGCCCCGAGGGCTCGGGAGTGATTTGGAGGTGGTTCGAGGTGGTTTTGCACTTAGAAAAATCTGGTATTTTGCTGTTTGATGGTATTTGGTACATTGCTCTATGCGATCGCATAGGAGCCTCTGCGATCGCATAGAGTAAATTTCAAGTTGCCCCGTTTGTTCTATGCGATCGCAATAATCCCAATGTGATCGCGTAGCTTTGTCCAGTCCTTCAATGCGATCGCAGCCCTTACCCCCGCGATCGCATAGCTTTAATCTGAGCAGCTCCATTTTTTCCTCTATGCGATCGTAGGTCCTCCCATGCGATCGCAATGACCAGTCTTCTCTTACTCTATGCGATCGCATCCCTTGCTCCGCGATCGCATAGAGCAATTTCGTCCAGTGATTTTTGATAAAAACAAAACCTTCATTACGGGATTTTTCTCACTTTTTCACAGAGGCTCTTCTCTTTCACACTCCATAGACGATTTTCAAGCTCCTCTTCCTCCATATCTCTTTGGGTAAGTATTCTTAAATTCATTATCTCCTAATCCTTTCATCTAAACACTAATTTCCTAGCCCTAAACCATGAATTCAAGGTAGAAAATAGGGGTTTTGGGTAGAACTAGCGCTTTGGGAATTTTGAGTGATTCAACCTAAATTTGGGGTCGAATCTTGAAACAAATAACATATTTGAACTCGTGGGGTTATGGGTGATTGGATTTTGGTCCGAGCCTCGAGTTTGGACCATGTGGGCCCGGTGTCGGATTTTGGTATTTTTGGAAGAATGTTAGGAAATTCATTTCTAGGCTATGGGATTGTGTTGCTGAGCCTCAATTGATATTATTGAATTAATTATGCCTAGATATCATTGTTTCGGAGTTGGATTCTAGAGGAAAGGCGGTATTGGAGAGTTGATTGCTATCTTTTGGACCGAGGTAAGTGTTTGATCTAACTTTGGCTTGAGGGAATAGGATTAGAGTGTTTTGAATGCTATTTGCTAAATGATCGAGTACGGTGTATAGGCATGGTGACGAGTATCTATACACTGGTGTCTAGCATGACCGTGAGTCGTAAATGCTTTTAATTCGAAAGATATGACAATACTGTCTTGTTAAATTGATAACTTCCATGTAAAGTGTTGGATAAGAACAAAATGAACTAAAAGAGTTTGTGAAGCAATGATTCCCTTGCTGGGACGAGTAGACTGTTACAATTGAATTATCCCTTGCCGGGATAGTTGGGTTGTTAGCTGTACCCTTGCCGGGTTTCACTGTTATGTTGATATTTTCCCTAATGGGACCTCCTTTGGAAAGATTATTAGTGTTAATCATTATAAGATGGGATCGTGTGGCACACCGATCACTTATGAATTATAATATGGGATCGTGTGGCATGCCGACCACTTATGAATTATAATATGGGATAGTGTGGCACGCCGACCACTTATGCACTGATTAATGAGATCGTGTGGTGCGCCGTCCACTTAGACTTATAAATTTATACGAGCTATAGTATTGAGATGGTTACATTGTTATATATGTTGATTTGTTCTTTACTGTACCTCCCCGAGCATGTCCCTTTCCCCCTTTGTTATTGGTATTTTCTTGTTGTTATTTCCATTGTCGTACATATATATAGATATCTGTAAAGGTTGATTTCTGTAGGTCTTGTCTAGCCTCGTCACTACCTCGCTGGGGTTAGGCCAGGCACTTACCAGCACATGGGGTCGGTTGTGCTGATGCTACACTCTGTGCCTTTTTGTGCACAGATCAGGACGCAGCTTACGAACCGCAGTAGTAGGATTTTCTGGGAGCTATCTTTAGTCCAGGAACTCTCGAGGTAGCCTAGCTGGCGTTCGCAGGCCGAAGTCCCTTTCTTTACTTTTGTTTGTTCATCTTGTATCAGGCAAACACTATGTATTTCTTTTCCAAACTTATTTGTAGTATTATGTAGTAGTCCGTGAGTAGTGACACCAGGTACTGGGTAGGAGTGAAATTTGAAAACTTCCGCATTTTTTTGTCGTCTACAGTTATTTAAGTATTTATAAGTCTTCCGCATTTGATTATCATATCAGTTTGTTATAATTATTTAAAAGAAAACATTAGAAATGTTGTATGGAATGGCTTGCCTAGCTCCGACAGTAGGCGCCATCACGACTCTCGATGGTGGGAAATCCGGGTCGTAACAAGTTGGTATCAGAGCTCTAGGATGCATGGGTCTCGCTACTCACGGACAAACTTAGTAGAGTCTAAGGGATCTGTACGGAGACGTCTGTATTTATCCCCCAGAGGCTATGGAGTTAGGAAACGTTTCACTTTTGTTCTTTCTTGTCGTGCGGATCTGTTTCTCAAATACTGATTGTCCTTCTACTCTGTTCTTTCACAGATGGCGAGAACACGTGCGTCTTCTTCTACCGCGCAGCAGCTCCCGCAAGGGGCAGAGGCCGAGGCCGTGCCAGAAGCCGAGGCCGGGGCAGAGCTCAGCCCCGAGCAGCAGTCCCAGAGGTGGAGCCTCATGTTGACTACGATGAGGAGGTTCCAGCACCAGCAGCTCCAGTGGGCCCAGCTCAGGTCCCATAGGGTTTCATAGACACTCCAGTACTCCAGGACACCTTGGTCTGACTGGTAGGCTTTATGGAGAGTTTTTCTAGAGCGGGTTTGCTTCCCGCAGCACCGGCCACATCTCAGGCTGGGGGAGGAGTTCAGACCCGCGCTACGCGTACTCCGGAGCAGGTAGCTCCTGAGCCTCAGGTTCCAGTAGTTCAGCCAGCTGTGGCAGCCCAGCCGGGTATTCCAGCTCAGACCGACGATGGTGCAACGATGCCCAGCAAGAGGCCTCGTCATTCTGGTAGGTTCAGTGGTACCTCATCTGGAGGTAGGGATTCATATGGTAGGGGCCACCCTCAGAGGCCCTTTCAGTCCGCACTTCAGGTTTCACATGTTACTACAGGTGGCCGTGGTTCCCAGCCACAGTATTCTGACCAGCAACTTTCTAGCTCACCATCAGCACCTATCAGTGCACCACTACTCCGTTATTCTCAGCAGCCGAGGTCTTGTTGCATATGTGGCGACACGAGACATATTGCCAGGTATTGCCCTCGAACATCTGACAGCTCTCAGCAGTAGGGTCCTCGCCCTATGATTCAGACAGCAGGTGATCCCCAGGCCGCCCAACCAGCTAGAGGTGGGGGTAAGGATCATAGAGGTATAGGTAGGGACCGTAGAGGTGGAGCTCAGACCGGAAGAAGCAGAGGTCAGCCAGTAGTTGATCGTCCTAGAGATGCTATTCATGAAAGTGGGGCCCATCCCCATTTTTATGCTTTGCCAGCCAGGCCAGAGGTCGAGTCATCAGATGCTATGATTACAGGTACTATTCTGGTTTTTGACAGGGATGCTTCAGTGCTATTTGACCCTGGGTCTACGTATTCATATGTGTCGTCTTATTTTGCTCCCTACATGGCTATGCCTAGTNGGCTATACCTAGTAATGCTTTGACTATTCCTGTATCTGTATCCACGCCAGTGGGTGATTCTATAGTGGTCAACAGAGTTCATCGTTCCTGTGTAGCAGTATTTGAGGGTCTTGAGACCCGTGTTAATCATTTGCTTCTGGACATGATTGATTTCGATGTTATTTTGGGGATGGATTGGTTGTCCCGTATCATGCGATCTTGGATTGTCACGCCAAGACCGTGACCTTGGCTTTACCGGCCTTGCCCCGATTGGAGTGGAGAGGGACCCCGGTACATGCCACCCGCAGTGTTATTTCATATGTTAAGGCTCGACGTATGGTCGAGAAGGCGTGTTTAGCTTATTTGGCATATGTTCGTGATTCCAGCACAGAGGTTCGTTCTATTGACTCAGTTCCTATTGTTCGGGAGTTCCCAGAGGTTTTCCCTTCAGACCTGCCAGGTATGCCGCCCGACAGGGATATTAATTTTTGTATTGATCTGGCTCCAGGCACGCAGCCCATTTCTATCTCACTGTATCGTATGGCCCCGCCAGAGCTGAAAGAGTTAAAGGATCAGTTGCAAGATTTGCTTGAGAAGGGTTTCATCGGGCCTAATGTTTATCCTTGGGGTGCGCCCGTTCTATTTGTGAAGAAAAAGAATGGATCGATGAGAATGTGCATTGACTACCAGCAATTGAACAAGGTGACGATAAAGAATAAGTATACACTGCCGAGGATTGACGATTTATTCGACCAGCTTCAGGGTGCTAGGGTGTTCTCGAAGATCGACTTGAGGTCTGGCTACTATCAGCTGAGGATTAGGGTGTCTGATGTCCCTAAGACAGCTTTTCGCACTCGATATGGGCATTACGAGTTTTTGGTCATGTCATTTGGGTTGACCAATGCTCCAGCAGCATTTATGGAGTTGATGAACCGAGTGTTCAGGCCTTATTTAGACTTGTTTGTGATAGTCTTCATTGATGATATTCTTGTATACTCCCGCGGTCAGGAGGAGCATGAGCAGCACCTCAAAGTGGTTCTTCAGACTCTGAAATATAATTACTTGTACGCCAAGTTCTCAAAGTGCGAATTTTGGTTGAGTTCTATTGCATTCCTGTGTCACGTTGTTTCAGCAGAGGGTATTCAGGTGGACTCGAAGAAGATTGAGGCAGTCAAGAACTGGCCTCGACCAGCGTCAGCTACTGAGATTCGGAGTTTCTTAGGATTAGCAGTATATATTATCGTTGGTTCGTGGAGGGGTTTTCATCTATAGCATCCCCGATGACCAGGTTGACCCAGAAGGGTGCTCAGTTCAGGTGGTCAGACGAGTGCAAGGAGAGCTTTCAGAAGCTCAAGATAGCTCTGACTACGGAACCGATATTGGTTTTGCCCTCAGGTTCAGGGCCTTATACAGTTTATTGTGATGCTTCCCGTATGGGGCTTGGCGCAGTTTTGATGCAAGATGGCAGGGTCATTGCTTATGCTTCGAGGCAGTTGAAGATTCACGAGAAGAACTACCCAGTCTATGATCTAGAGTTGGCAGCCATTGTTCATGCGTTGAAAATTTGGAGGCATTACTTATATGGTGTGACGTGTGAGCACTATTAAAGGATTATGATGTTACTCTGTTGTACCACCCGGGGAGAGCCAATGTGGTGGTGGATGCATTGAGTAGGAAGTCAGCCAACATGGGTAGTCTTGCCTATGTTCTGGTCAGCCAGATAGCGCTTGCTTTGGATATTCAGGCTTTGGCCAATCGTTTGTGAGTTTGGACATTTCTGAGCCTAGGCGAATTTTAGCTTGCACTGTCGCTCATTCTTCATTATTGGAGCGTATCCGTGGTCGACAGTTTGATGATCCTCATTTATGTGTCCTGAGAGACACTATGCAGCGTGGAGGTGCCACGAAGTTGACTTTAGATGCGGATGGTATTTTGATGTTGCAGGGGCGAGTATGTGTTCCCAATGTCGATGGTATTCGAGAGTTGATCTTAGCGTAGGCCCATAGTCCTCAGTATTCTATTCACCTGGGCGCCGCGAAGATGTATCAAGACTTGCGATAGCATTGTTGGTGGCGTAGGATGAAGAAGGACATTATTACATATGTGGCTCGGTGTTTGAATTGTCAGCAGGTCAAGTATGAGCATCAGAGGCCTGGTGGTGTGTTTCAGAGGATTGAGCTTCCCGAGTAGAAGTGGGAGAGGATTACTATAGACTTTGTTACTGGTCTTCCGGTGACCCGAAAGAGATTTGATGTTATTTGGGTCATTGTTGATAGGCTGACTATGTCAGCACATTTCATTCCTGTTGCCACCACTTATTCATCGGAGAGATTAGCTAGGATCTACATCCGAGAGATTGTTCGCCCTCATGGGGTGCCAACATCTATCATTTCAGACCGAGGTACGCAGTTTACCTCGCGCTTTTGAAGAGCAGTTCAGCAGGAGTTAGGCACCCAGGTTCAGTTGAGTACATCATTCCATCCCCAAACAGACGGTCAGTCCGAGAGGACTATTCAGATATTGAAGGATATGCTCTGAGCCTGTGTTATTGATTTTGGAGGCTCTTGGGACCGGTTTCTACCTTTAGCAGAGTTTGCCAACAACAATAGTTACCAATCCAGCATTCAGATGGCTCCTTATGAGGCGTTGTATAGTAGGCGATGTCGGTCTCCAGTTGATGGTTTGAGTCGGGAGAGGCTCGATTGTTGGGTACAGATTTAGTCCAGGAGGCCTTGGATAAGGTCAAGATCATTCAGGACAGGCTTCGTTCGTCTCAGTCGCAGCAAAAGAGTTATGCGGATCACAAGGTTTGAGACGTGGTTTTCATGGTAGGTGAGCGAGTGTTGCTCCGTGTATCGCCTATGAAGGGTGTGATGAGATTTGGGAAGAAGGGAAAGCTTAGCCCTAGGTACATTGGTCCATTTGAGATACTTGATCGAGTGGGAGAGGTGGCTTATAGACTTGCCTTGCCACCTAGCTTGTCAGCCGTGCATCCAGTGTTTCATTTGTCTATGCTTCGGAGGTATCACGGCGATCCTACCCACGTGTTAGATTTCAGCACTGTCCAGTTGGACAAGGATCTGTCCTACGAGGAAGAGCCGGTAGCTATTCTAGACCGGCAAGTTCGACAGTTGAGATCGAAGAGCTTTCCTTCAGTGCGTGTTCATTGGAGAGGTCAGCCTCCTGAGGCATCGACCTGGGAGTCCGAGTCTGATATGCGAAGCCGTTACCCTCATCTATTTCCTGACTCAGGTAATTCTTTCTTTTGTCCGTTCGAGGACGAACGGTTGTTTTAGAGGTGGAGAATGTGACAACCCAAAGGGGTCATCACTATATTTCTTCCTTTTTTCGCACTTCCAAGGCCTTAAAAATCTCATTTTTAGTTACCTCGATTTGCGTGCACAGTCCGGGCACGAAGCCGGAAAGTTTTTATGTTAAAATATGTGAATATTGTGAAAAATTTGAACAATTTTGATATTAATATTGATATAGTTGACTTTGGTCAACATTTTGGGTAAACGGACCTGGACCCATGATGTGATGGTCCCGGGAGGTCCGTAGAAAAATATGGGACTGGGCATGTGCCCGGAGTCAAAATTCGAGGTCCAGAACCCCGGTAAAAGAATTTTTCTGTTAAATTATTTTTTGAAATTATTAAAGAAAAATAGAAATGAAAATGAGCTAGAAAATATAGGTATCGGGCTCGTATTTTGGTTCCGATGCCCGGTACAGGTCTTAAATATGCGTTAAGCGCTTTCTGTGAAATTTGGTCGAAATCGAACGTCATTTGACGTGTTTCGGACCTAAATAGCTAAAGTTGGAGGTTATGAACTTTGAAATTAAAATCATGAGTTTTGAGGTTTGATTATTTGATTTTGATGTTATTTTCGCGATTTAATCGCTCGAGTAAGTTCGTAGGATATTATTGAGGTAGCGTGTGTGTTTTGTTGGGAGCCCCGAGGGCTCTGGAGTGATTTGGAGGTGGTTCGAGGTGGTTTTGCACTTAGAAAAATCTGGTATTTTGCTATTTGTTGGTATCTAGTACATTGCTCTATGCGATCGCATAAGATCCTCCGCGATCGCATAGAGTAAATTTCAAGTTGCCCTGTTTGTTCTATGCGATTGCAATAATCCCAATGCGATCGCGTAGCTTTGTCCAGTCCTTTAATGCGATTGCAACCCTTACCCCCGCGATCGCATAGCTTTAATCTGAGCAGCCCCATTTTTTCCTCTATGCGATCGCAGGTCCTCCCATGCGATCACAACAACCAGTCTTCACTTACTCCATGCGATCACATCCCTTGCTCCGCGATCGCATAGAGCAATTTCGTCCAGTGATTTTTGATAAAAACAGAACCTTCATTACGGGATTTTTCTCACTTTTTCACACGGGCTCTTCTCTTTCACACTCCATAGACGAGTTTCAAACTCCTCCTCCTCCATATCTCTTTGGATAAGTTTTCTTAACTTCATTATCTCCTAATCCTTTCATCTAAACACTAATTTCCTAGCCCTAAACCATGAATTCAAGGTAGAAAATGGGGGTTTTGGGTAGAATTAGGGCTTTGGGAATGTTGAGTGATTCAACCTCAATTTTGGATCGAATCTTGAAACAAATTACATATTTGAACTCGTGGGGTTATGGGTGATTGGATTTAGGTCCGAGCCTCGAGTTTGGACCAGGTGGGCCCAGTGTCAGATTTTGGTATTTTTGGAAGAATGTTAGGAAATTCATTTCTAGGCTATGGGATTGTGTTGTTGAGCCTCAATTGATATTATTGAATTAATTATGCCTAGATATCATTGTTTCGGAGTTAGATTATAGAGGAAAGGCGGTATTGGAGAGTTGATTGCTCTCTTTTGGACCGAGGTAAGTGTTTGATCTAACTTTGGCTTGAGGGAATATGATTAGAGTGTTTTGAATGCTATTTTCTAAATGATCGAGTACGGTGTATAGGCATGGTGACGAGTATCTATACGCTGGTGTCTAGCATGACCGTGAGTCATAAATGCTTTTAATTCGAAAGATATGACACAACTGTCTTGTTAAATTGATAACTTCCATGTAAAGTGTTGGATAAGAACAAAATGAACTAAAAGAGTTTGTGAAGCAATGAATCCCTTGCCGGGATGAGTAGACTGTTACAATTGAAATCTCCCTTGCCGGGATAGTTGGGCTGTTAGCTGTACCCTTACCGAGTTTCACTATTATGTTGATGTTTTCCCTAATGGGTCCTCCTTTGGAAAGATTATTAGTGTTATTCATTATAATATGGGATCATGTGGCACGTCGACCACTTATGAATTATAATATGGGATCGTGTGGCATGCCGACCACTTATGAATTATAATATGGGATCGTGTGGCACGCCGACCACTTATGCACTGATAAATGGGATCGTGTGGCGCGCCGTCCACTTAGACTTATATATTTATTTGAGCTTTAGTATTGAGATGGTTACATTGTTACATTTGGTGATTTGTTCTTTACTGTACCTCCCCGAGCATGTCCCTTTCCCCCTTTGTTACTGGTATTTTCTTGTTGTCATTTCCATTGTTGTACATATATATAGATATCTGCACAGGTTGATTTCGGTAGGTCCTGTCTAGCCTCGTCACTACCTCGTCGGGGTTAGGTCAGGCACTTACGGCACATGGTGTCGGTTGTGCTGATGCTACACTCTGTGCTTTTTTGTGCACAGATCAGGACGCAGCTTACAGACCGCAGCGGTAGGATTTCCTGGAAGCTATCTTTAGTCCAGGGACTCTCGAGGTAGCCTAGCTGGCGTTCGCAGGCCGAAGTCCCTTTCTTTACTTTTGTTTGTTCATCTTGTATCTGGCAAACACTATTTATTTCTTTTACAGACTTATTTGTAGTATTCTGTAGTAGTCCGTGAGTAGTGACATCAGGTGCTGGGTAGGAGTGAATTTTGAAAACTTTCGCATTTTTTTTGTCTGTAGTTATTTAAATATTTATAAGTCTTCCGCATTTGATTATCATATCAGTTTGTTATAATTGTTTCATAGAAAACAGTACAAATGTTGTATGGAATGGCTTGCCTAGATCCGACAGTTGGCGCCATCACGACTCTCGATGGTGGCAAATCCGGGTCGTGACAATCCTATTGGGCGTAACACCACAGACGACTCTGGGACTAGGTGAGCTGCATTGTTCGAGACGACCCGCAGCCAATGTAGTTCCTTTCACCATTTTATTATTTATTCCCAGTCCACTGTATTTCGGACAGATGTTGTATTTTACTTTCCATATCGATAGTTGCTCATGTACTTGTGACACCGGGTTTCTGTGATGGGTTTCAACGAATTTGTACTAATTGTTATTATTTAAATTTGAATTCAACTAGTGAACTTTTATTTATAAAAATGGAAGGAAAAACCTTAGATTTTCAAAAGTACTAAAAGAGGAATTAATTGATAATCTTGTTGGCTGGCCTGACAGAGGTGTCCGGCGCCACCACGACCCTTAGTGAATTTTGGGTCGTGACACAAGTCTACTAAATGAAATATCTGGTACATCTATTTGAAGAACATAGAAACAATAAGATAAGGGAGACACGGGGGCTGTGGACGCCAACAGCTACCTTGTAGTCTCCGAAACGCCACCTGGACTGGAGGAATCAGCACTCCGGAGTGGTACCAACAACGCCTTAATATGCACACACAGTGCAGGGAGTAATGTGAGTACTCCAACCTAGTGAGTAACAAATATAACTAATGACTGAAGATAAGAAATCACATAAAGCACAATGTATTCTATAATGAAGCAGTAAAACATCATTGGAAGACAGTAAATCAGTGAAAATCCAATAAAAACTCCTTTCAACAGGTAAAATAGGTAAAGTAAAGCAACAGACAAAAGTTTTTCCCTCGGGCTCAATATCCACAAATCCACCCCTCGGGCTCAATC
The DNA here is from genome assembly GCA_026770625.1 of Nicotiana glauca. NCBI lineage: Eukaryota > Viridiplantae > Streptophyta > Magnoliopsida > Solanales > Solanaceae > Nicotiana > Nicotiana glauca. The sequence continues at coordinate 257,450 of MU754265.1, forward strand.
TCATATCACAAATGGGTACCCGCGCTCACTGGGGGTGTACAGACTCCTGGAGGGGCCCCTTATGGCCCAAGCGTAACCACAAGTCACCTCGTGGAATCAAATCTAGGCCTTCGGCCTCATATCAATCAAGCCACCTCGTGGCATATATGTAACTCAGGACCTCGGCCTCAAATCAGTATCAGTGTTCCTCACAATGTAGGCCATCGGCCTTACTCAGTCCGAAAATAATCACAAGCCCCTCGGGCATTAGTAAAACAGTATTTCTCAACCCAAAACATCATTTAAAATATCATTTAAGTCTCAAAATTGAGTAAAATGGCTGAGTAGTAAAACAGTGGAAAATAACATGACTGAGTTCAAGTAATAAGTCCAAAACAGTGAGGAAATAGCGATAAAAATCCCCGAAGGGTCCAAATAGTTGGCACGAAGCTCAAATATGGCAATCAGTCCAAATCGTGATGATAACAAATAAGTTTTAGTTAAATACGTGGTAAAATCATCAATCGGGATGGACCAAGTCACAATTCCCGATAGTGCACAACCCCATGCCCGTCGTCAAACGCGTGTCTCACCTCAATATAGCATTACGATGTGCAAATCCGGGGTTTCAAACCCTCAGAGCATCATTTACAATCATTACTCACCTCGAACTATCTAGATCTCTAGCTCGCGATGCCTTTGCCCTACGAATTGGCCTCCACGCACATCAAATCTATCCAAAATTAGAACGAGTACTTCACAATATGATAAGAGAAACAAAGCCCCAAGCGAAAACATTCGAAAAATACCAAAAAAATCAAAAATTAGCAAAACCCGAGCCCATTACTCGAAACTCAGAAATTTTTACATCATTATATTTCTCGTCCTCCCATGAGTTCATACATATCAAAAATATAAAAATCGGAGTTCAAATCACCCCTCAAATTGTCATGACCCAATCTCTATACCCGGTCCTGATGGCGCCTCTCGTGAAGACAAGGCCAGCCAACTAACCCAATTCGTTTCTTTAACACTTACTAAACATAAATAGATGAAGAACATTAATTATCAACATTATAGCCTAACTCAGCCTGACCGGGGTGTCACAAGTCACGAGCATCTAGGAGGATCTTTATTACAATTTCAAAGTCTATAATACATAGAGTAAAATCTGGAAATCAAGAAGAAGAAGAAACTTGGTGCCGCGAATGCCGGCAGTAACCTTGCTTAGCTACGATAGCAATACCTTAAAACGCTATTAACCCGCTACCAGGTGAACAATACCTGCAACTGCACGTGAGGTGCAGGGAGTAAAGTGAGTACTTCCAACTTAGTGGTAATGAGTGTAAATAATAACTGAGCGGTAAGAAATCACGTAAGAACACTCCATCATGCTATATAGTACAGTACCACCTTTTGAACAAAATAGTAAAACCGTGAAAATTCTTTAGAAACATCTAGCTCAATTTAAAAATCTCTTTTGAAAGTATTCTTTTTCCAAAATTAAGCATATGAATGCGATATCAGGTAGTGCAAGTCCGCACACAAGTCAGCCCCTCGGGCACAGCACTCTATTTACAATTAACACCAGGGTATCTGGTACACAGTGCAAGAAATAGCATGGATGTCAACTATATGAGAGTGCTAAATATCATGCCACGTAGTACAAACAGGAACCAACGCGTGAATGCAATACAATGCATATGACCGTTGCGGCGTGCAACCCGAACCAACCATGCATATGATTTATCGTCCACGACGCTGGGGGTGTGTACATACTCCAGAGGGCCTCCTACAACCCAAGCGCAATATACTGGTCACTCAATGATACCTAACCGATCAGCCAATGTTACCTGACCAATTTATATCATACAGTGCCATTGTTACCATTGTTTCAAGTCATAACATACACTGTCATTGTTACCACTGTTTTAAGTCACATCATGCAGTGTCATTGTTACCACTGTTTCAAGTCACATCATACATTGTCATTGTTACCACTGTTTCAAGTCACATCATACATTGTCATTGTTACCACTGTTTCAAGTCACATCATACAGTGTCATTGTTACCACTGTTTCAAGTCACTGCATACAGTGTCATTGTTACCATTGTTTCAAGTCACATCATACAATGTCATTGTTACCACTGTTTCAAGTTACTGCTACGGTGCGTAGCCCGATCCATGCACAGTCCAGAAAACATTATAAACCCCTTGGGCATTTATAAAACAGTAATTCTCAGCCCGAAATAGTATTTAAAGTATCATTTGAGTTTTCAAAACTTAGAAATATGGCTGAGGTTGCAAAACAGTATTTAAAACCTTGGACTGAAGCCAAATGATATGCAAGATATGCTAAAACAGAAATCTCAATCCCCGAAGGATTCACATAGTTGGCACGAAGCCCAAACATAGCAATCAGCCCAAGCTATGATGATAACAAGTAGTTTCAGTCAACTACACAGTAAAAATCAACAACCGGGATGGACCAAGTCACAATCCCCAACGGTGCTCTACCCCACGCTCATATCCGGCATGCAAGTCACCTCAATACAGCATTACGATGTGCAAATCCGGGGTTTCAAACCCTCAAGATATCATTTACAAGTATTACTCACCTCGAACCAGTGAGATCTCTAGCTCTCGACGCCTTTGCCCCTCAATTCGGCCTCTACGCGCGTCGAATCTAACCAAAATCAGAGCGAATGCATTACAATATGCTAAGGAACAATACCCAATCAAAAACAATCGAAATATATCAAAAATCTCGAAACTAGCAAAACCCGAGCCCCAGGCCCACTTCTCGAAAAATTACAAAACACACATTAACGGATTCCTCGTCTCGCCATGAGTTCGTACATACCAAGAACTCCCAAATCCGAGCTCAAATGACCTATCAAATTCCAATTTGAAATATTAAAACTCAAGCCCTAGCTTTACCCATTTTTAATGAATTTCAACCAATTTCCATGATAATTCTACCATAAACTTGAATATTTAGGCCAAGGAACTTACCTCCAATCATTAACCCTTGAATCCTTCCTCAAAATCACCTCCAAGCTCTCAAAAATCGCTCCACAATGGAGGAAAAATGACATAAGCTCGCGGATGAATTATTGATATAAACCCTTTTTGCCACAGTGATTTTTTGCTTCTGCGCTTTAATTACCGCTTCTGCAGTCACCGCTTTTGCGGTTCCCTAACTGCTTTTGCGGTTTCTTCCAAAAATGCCCAAACCGCTTCTGCGGTCCAAAATCGCATCTGCGATGCCCGCTTTTGCGGAAACCCCTCCGCTTCTGAGGAAATTGCCCAGGCCCTCAGAACCGCTTTTGCGATCTCTTAGCCGCATCTCCGGAACCGCTTCTGCGGCTCCTTTTCCACAGATGCGGAAATACCAGAAGCCAAGTGCACCAGACCTGCAACAAACATCAGGATTCTCCGTTTAACCACCCGAAATCACTCTGAGGCCCGCGGGACCTCAACCAATAGCACCAACACACCCCAAGACCTTATTCAAACTTGTTCCAATCATCAAAACACTATCGTTAACATCAAAATCATCAAATTTCACCAAATCAAAGCCTAAGTTCTTCAAGAACTTCCGAAATGCATTTTCGATCAAAAATCCAACCAAACGATGTCCGAATGACCTAAAAATTTGCAGACATATCCAAATCACCTAGAGAAGCTACTGCAACTCTCGGAATTCCATTCCGACCCTCAAATCAAAATCTCGCCTATCAACCAGAATTCGCCAAAATTCCAAGTTTGCCAATTCAAGCCTAATTCTACACCGGACCTCCAAATTCAATTCTGATCGCACTCCTAAGTCACAAATCATCCCCCGAAGCTAACCAAATCACCAGAATTCACATCCGAGCCTTCTAACTATATAGTCAACTTCCGGTTGACTTTTCCAAAACAAGCTTCCTTCTAAGAGGCTAAGTGCCTCATTTTCAGCTAAAACCAACTCAATTCTATCTGATTCATTCAAATATTGATATTGAAGCATAGAACAACATAATATGAGGAAAACGGGGCGGTAACTCACATGACAACGGGCCGGGTCGTCACATTCTCCCCAACTTAAACTAACGCTCGTCCTCGAGCATGCCCAGAGTTATCCTAGAAGCCAACCAAGAACCGAACAACCTTACCAGGCATATACTCGGGGTGATCCCACGTCACCCTATCTCTTATAGGTCCGACAACACAACATGGCTGAAATTACCCAATCCAGTCTAGCCCATAATTCACAGAACTACTTTTTCACTTCTGAAACCATCAACACGATCAAACCTCGCACTTATACTTTGAATAGTCCCGAACCGGCTGTAATAACCCATACTTGCAACCTCAATGAAATCACATGATATACCACATAATCAAGCACCTGCAACAATAACTTCTATTCACAGCAGTTGTCCACAACAACCATATACCGATGGAAACCTCTTATTAACTAAAGCTCCATTCCAACACTTCATATCCTATCAATGATAATGAAACACACAGCAACCCGTAACCATTCCTCAGGTCAACCATTCATGAAACCACTCCCTTTTTAACTAATACCACAGCAGATTTCTGGGCCCGAACCTAGACATAAGCCCTCTAATCATTTGAAATCACCTTTGTTCGCATTCATTAATGACTCCAACGATCACCTCGAATTCAACTCACCACTCTAGTGATATGACACCTCATCACAGGCCTAACCCACAACTTGCATAATCCACGCACCAATGGTGGGAGGTCTGAACATACTCAAATCATGACAAATGGCTCAAACAAAAGAGTTGTAACTCAAATTCCTCGGTACCATCACAACCCGAGGCTAGTAACCCGTCCCACATCATAGAAATAGAATACATGTATCTACCCCGAAGGGTCTAATCTCAATGTAGCCTCGCTACAATGTGCGATCTTATCCAAACACTGTTACACATGAAGCACCTCAAGTCACCGTTCTCAAAAGTAGACAGCCACGCACAGATTGGTGTCTGAAACCAAGCAATCCATCACACCCACGGTGAAGTAAGTAATATACACCCTTCAATCCTAAAAGGACATAACCGATGCGCCATTCACCGAGCAACACACAATACGGACTTTCTTTAGAAATCAGGAAGCAAGGCATACAAAATAACATATGGGAAAACTATTCTTAACATCACACTGTTGCGGCATGCAATCCGATCCAGATAACATACCCGTGGCGGCGTGCCACCCGATCCACACAAATATCTCACATAGGGAGATGCATATCGAGCCAAATTTGCACATTACAACAAAATACTGAGTGCATAACAATATCTACAGATAGCTTTATAAGATACAAAACTCAAGCACAATCCGAAAATCATAACGCCTCAATGCACTGAAAAAGCATCTCATAGATCTCTCCAGATCACTAACAATCTCAAAAACGAGAAATTAAACCTGTCCCTCAACAATACATATCAGGTCCAACCAAGCCATCTCAATCTGTATACGTAGCCACATTGGCCTGCCAACGAACTCAATACCAAGAAGCCTAAAGCTGCTCCTTCCCCTTTCTATAACTCCTGCCGGAGCCGTACGATACGGTGCCCGACACCAAATCAATACCGAAATCCACAATCTCGCCCGGTGACATGCCCGACCACAAGGAACACATCCGAAAAAAGTCCCTCAATACCGGAACTGAATCAATGGTAGAAACCTCAATACTGACATCCGTCACAAAGGCCCAATTAAGGAAAGCAATGATTCCCAGCCGTTCGCTAATCTTTGGAATACCAACCACTCTGCTATAACATAATCCGATGCACCTCGCCATGCAACCGGTGGCATTTTCCGACATAGCCCATAGCACAATAGTCTAGAATAACGCACATTGCGACAACCCGTCTACAGCTCAACATCACATGCAAAGTCTAATATACCAAGCCACACTAGGATAACATGAGAACTTTTATCTCCCTTCTGCGCCGCAGACATCGATGCACTCAACTGGTCAAGAACTTTCATTGATCCCATTTAGAAGAAAAATCATGACACACTCCATGCTTCGCATACCCATAAGAAATATACTCATCTTCAAACCACGGTAAAAACCCAACAAGAACATCACTGCCAACTCCAGTTGTGCAAGTTAACTACCAGGACTGAATCCTTTTATCTAAACCAAGCTGAGCAAGCTGTCAAAACCCAAGAGCATTGCTGCAAAATGCCTGTAAAAGCTCATTACCTCGAACACCTACTAAGAATTAAGAATACCCTTACCATACCGATTCGGTCTATTATCAAGCTAATCCGTCTATCAAATTTCTCTTTTTATTCATCATCCACTTGATATTTCTCCCTCGCTGTAGCATCACAATGCCTCAATCCAGGCTCACCACAGGAGATTCGAACATAAGACCACACTGTCTAAGCCCCATATGCCACCGAATACTCTCCTAATGCTTTCTAGAAATACCACATTCCAGAATACTTTACTTTGAAGAACTTCCTGCGAATATGAATTCGTTTCCATTACTTTCTAGATACTGATACATAGAATCTCATAATAATTATCATAAAATACCACAAGTCTTGATCTTTTCTAACAAAAACACAGTCCCTAGCCACATACCCAACCTTAAGACACCTGATTATTACATGCCAAATCTTGGACATAATAAAACCATTCTCGAGAGTCATTCACTCATATTCCAACTGCAACCACTCATGCCTTATTAGCGCACTGACACCGAAGGATATGACCTCATTCCAATACAAACGAACATATTCCTTCTCTATACACTAAGCATTCTTTATCAACAACAGCTCAAGACATCCTAATATTTCCTCACATCTACGAAGCACCATATAACCTTTATCAAAATTTTGCTTCACTCGTGCCATCCTCGGCTCATTTTCTGCAACCAAGATGGATCCACCAGCATACCTCGAAACGAAAACAACATAGCACACAATCGAGCGATCAGCTAATCAACAGCAACCTCCCCAACTTGGCTCAAAGCCATCTATCAGGACATATTTAATAACCCATAATAGTTTTACTCTAATGATGCCACAATATTATAGTAAGATTAACTCAAATCATTTACTAGTTTATGAAAACACAGATCCTCGGATACTGGAATCCTCTACAAACCTCGCATTCACCCCACGTCAGCTGAGTCCACTCTCTGAAGTGACCCAAATTTTCAAATTACAACACATACCTTGTAATTACACATGAGATCTTCTAAGAATATACATAAAAATCGTACCCCTTAAGAACACTCTGCAGGAGATACCCCACCTGCTTCGCCTCAATTTAGTATTTCAGTACACCTTCCACCGTCATACATATAACACAACCTTTTAGTCTTTCTGAGTCTGAACTCATATCGCCACACGTAATGTACTTCACTTCCCAACTAGGAAACACAAAAATTTCTTCACGCGCCCATAACTCGGGGCTTCACAATAGATCACAATAGGAAACAAATCACTTAACAGTTCGTCTATTATCCCGCAAACTTCTTTGTCACTACCAAGTCATATAGATACATCTCGCAGTACCAACATACTCATCACATGAATGCCAAAGTGCCGAAGATATAAGTTCATAACACTAGCTCGTACAATCAGCACCTTGGTGCTCAAGCCATAAGCAATGATCCGGCCTCAAGTCCTCCCGAATGGCCCAACATCAACTCATATAAATCACATCTTGCCCCTCAATCGGGGAATCACAAGCCGTCAAGGCACATCTGATACCGAGGGCTCACGTGCGCATACAATCGTGTTGAAAGAATTTCAAGAGTTATATCTCAAGCTGAATCTAGTATGCACGATAAGAATTCTAAAAAAGTGAAGTTTTCCTAAAGGTTCTGCAGCCTCTCGAGGATAAATACAGACGTCTCCGTACCGATCCACGAGACTCTACTAAACCTGCTCATGACTCGTGAGACCTAGTAACCTAGGCTCTGATACCAACTTGTCACGACCCAATCTCCATACCCAATCGTGGTGGCGCCTCTCGTGAAGACAAGGCCAACCAACTAACCTAATTCGTTTCTTTAACACTTACTAAACATAAATAGATGAAGAACATTAATTATCAACATTATAGCCTAACTCAGCCCGACCGGGGCGTCACAAGTCACGAGCATCTAGGAGGATCTTTATTACAATTTCAAAGTCTATAATACATAGAGTAAAATCTGGAAATTAAGAAGAAGAAGAAACTCGGTGCCACGAACGCCGGCGGTCACCTTGCTTAGCTATGATAGCAATACCTTCAATCCGCTATTAACCCGCTACCGGGTGAACAATACCTGTAAATACACACGAGGTGCAGGGAGTAAAGTGAGTACTTCCAACTTAGTGGTAATAAGTGTAAATAATAACTGAGTGGTAAGAAATCACGTAAGGACACTCCATCATGCTATATAGTACAGTACCACCTTTTGAACAAAATAGTAAAACCGTCAAAATACTTTAGAAACATCTAGCTCAGTTTAAAACCTCTTTTGAAAATATTCTTTTTCCAACATTAAGCATATGAATGCGATATCAGGTAGTGCAAGTCCGCACAAAAGCCATCCCCTCGGGCACAGCACTCTATTTACAATTAACACCAGGGTATCTGGTACACAGTGCAAGAAATAGCATGGATGTCAATGATATGAGAGTGCTAAATGCCATGGCACATAGTACAAACAGGAACCAATGCGTGAATACAATGCAATGCACATGACCGCTGCAGCGTGCAGCCCGAGCCAACCATGCATATGATTTATCGTCGACGGTGCTCACTCGGGGTGTGTACAGACTCCGGAGGGGCTCCTACAGCCCAAACACAATATACTGGTCAGCCAATGTTACCTGACCAATTTATATCATACAGTGCCATTGTTACCAATGTTTCAAGTCACAACATACATTATCATTGTTACCACTGTTTCAAGTCACATCATACAGTGTCATTGTTACCACTGTTTCAAGTCACATCATACAGTGTCATTGTTACCACTGTTTCAAGTCACTTCATACAGTGTCATTGTTACCACTATTTCAAGTCACTACTGCGGCGCGCAGCCAATCCATGCACAGTCCAGAAAATATTATAAACCCCTTGGGCATTTATAAAACAGTAATTCTCAGCCCGAAATAGTATTTAAAGTATCATTTGAGTTTTCAAAACTTAGAAATATGGCTGAGGTTGCAAAACAGCATTTAAAACCTTGGACTGAAGCCAAATGATATGCAAGATATGCTAAAATAGAAATCTCAATCCCCGAAGGATTCACATAGTTGGAACGAAGCCCAAACATAGCAATCAGTCCAAACTATGATGATAAAGTAGTTTCAGCCAATTACACAGTAAAAATCAACAACCGGGACGTACCAAGTCACAATCCCCAACGGTGCTCTACCCCACGCTCATATCTGGCGTGCAAGTCACCTCAATACAGTACTACAATGTGCAAATCCGAGGTTTCAAACCCTCAGGATATCATTTACAAGTATTACTCACCTCGAACCGGTGAAATCTCTAGCTTGCGACTCCTTTTCCCGTCAATTCGGCCTCCACGCACGTCGAATCTAACCAAAATTAGAGCGAATGCATTACAATATGCTAAGGGAACAACGCCCAATCGAAAACAATCGAAAAATATTAAAAATCTCGAAACTATCAAAACCCGAGCTCCAGGCCCACTTCTCAAAAAATTACAAAACTGACATTAACAAATTTCTCATCTCGCCGCGAGTCCGTACATACCAAGAACTCCCAAATCCGAGCTCAAATGACCTATCAAATTCCAATTTGAAATATTAAAACTCAAGCCCTAGCTTTACCTCTTTTTAATGAATTTCAACCAATTTCCATGATAATTCTACCATAAACTTGAATAATAAGGCCAAGGAACTTACCTCCAATCATTAACCCTTGAATCCCTCTTCAAAATCGCCTCCAAGCTCTCAAAAATTGCTCCACAATGGTGGAAAAATGACATAAGCTCGCGGATGAACTATTGATATAAACCCTTCTGCCATAATGATTTTTCGCTTCTGCACTTTAATTACCGCTTCTGCGGTTTCTTCCAAAAATGCCCAGACCGCTTCTGCGGTCCAAAATCGCATCTGCGATGCCCGCTTTTGCGGAAACCCCTCCGCTTCTGCGAAAATTGCCCAGGCCCTCAAAACCATTTTTGTGATCTCTTAGCCGCATCTGCGGAACCTCTTCTGTGGCTACTTTTCCGCAGATGCAAAAATACAAAAAGCCAGGTGCACCAGACCTGCAACAAACATCAAGATTCTCTGTTTAACCACCCGAAATCACTCCGAGGCCCCCGGGACCTCAACCAATAGCACCAACACACCCCAAGACCTTATTCAAACTTGTTCCAATCATCAACACACTATCTTTAACATCAAAATCATCAAATTTCACCAAATCAAAGCCTAAGTTCTTCAAGAACTTCCGAAATACATTTTCGATCAAAACTCCAACCAAACGATGTCCGAATGACCTGAAAATTTGCAGACATATCCAAAATCACCTAACGAAGCTACTACAACTCTCGGAATTCCATTCCAATCCTCGGATCAAAATCTCACCTATCAACCGGAATTCGCCAAAATTCCAACTTCGCCAATTCAAGCCTAATTCTACACCGGACCTCCAAATTCAATTCCGATCGCACTCCTAAGTCACAAATCATCCCCCGAAGCTAACCAAATTACCAGAATTCACATCCAAGCCTTCTAACTATATCGTCAACTTCCGGTTGACTTTTCCAAAACAAGCCTCCTTTTAAGAGGCTAAGTGCCTCATTTCTAGCTAAAACCAACTCAATTCTATCCGATTCATTCAAATACTGATATTGAAGCATAGAATAACATAATATGGGAAAACAGGGCGATAACTCAGGTGACTACTGGCCGGGTCGTCACACAAATCCCCATTTTAAGCCATCTTAAATTCAAGCCCTAATCCTCCATTTTTATTCCTTCAAGTCCTTTAATTTCAGTCTTAATCCATGAAATATTACCATAGAAGTGTGTTTTAGGTCCAAAATTCCTTACCTCAACGGAGTCCCTTGATTTCTCTCTTCACAATCGCCCAAAAAGCTCCAAGGTCGAAGGCAATAACGGTGAAATAGCCCAAAAATGCGAAATGAAATAACATATATGGTCTGCCCAGGCCTTTCCGCATCTGCAGTCCAAAACCCGCTTCTGCGGTACCGCATATGCGGTCCAACCATCTGCTTTTGCAGAAATTCATTAAAGGGCCAAAACTGCATCTGCGGTACACTCGCCGCATTTGCGGCTCCACAGATGCGGGGTCCCTACCGCATCTACGGTTCCAGTCTTTCTCTTCCAAAACCACTTCTGCGGTTCTCACCAACCGCAGGTGTGAAAATACCAGAAGCAGCAAATTTTTATGCAATCTTTCAAGTCTCAAATCTTCCCGTTAACCATCCGAAATTGACCCGAGGCCCCCCGGACCTCAACCAAAAGCACAAACATAACCCAATGCCATATTCAAACTTATTCCAATCAGCTTATATGCATATATATGTTATTTTGAAAGTATGTTGTATATAAAAAAAATGCCTTGGGAATAATTGGGTATCAACAGTAAATATGAGATAAAACAGCCAAATAATCAAAACACATTTAAATACGAGTGAAATAAATTAAGGAAATCAATAACAATTCAATAATCAAGCCGTTCCAACACAAAATGTACAACATAAGTCGTCCTGAGGTACCACGCCTCATAATAATAAATCATAAGTCGCAAATCACAAATCAACCTTATATCGTTGCATGAGACTTGCATTTATTTTGAAAAAAAATTTCTCGAAATAGCTTCACGCTCTTTAGCCCCCTTCTCTTGCTGTGTGTGCTTCAAAATGAAGCAATTCCCTTTACTTGCAACACACACACACACAAATCCCCTTATCTCGCCGCATGCACATCAAATATCAAATATTCAAAGAAGAAAAACAAGAAATTGATAAAGATGAACACATATTAATTAATTGCTAAACTAAATACAAAGATTCAATGATGAAAATTAAGTAAAAATGCCCAAAATGGCTAAGAAAAGTCGTCTCACAAGCACAGCTTACGAATTACAATATTCGATACCCTAAAAATGGAAAAACAATTGATTTATACTAAGTTGAAAAATTTGGACAAAAATGCCCCTACGGGGTTAGTGCGGACAGCACAAAATGGACTGTGGTCCGCACTGGGGATTTGGCTTTGAAAAATAACTCATTGAATCTTGGCATCGCGGACCGCAAAGAATGGACTACGGTCGCGGAGGCTTCTAGCACGGTCCGCGTAAAATGGATGGCGTACCGTGGAGGCTTAAAACTCTGAAAATGCATCTCTTTGAATCTTCGCATCGCGGGCCGCAGAGAATGGACTGCGGCCGCGGTGCGTTCAGTGCGGACCGCACAAAATCTAATGTGGTCGCACTGCCTTTAAGCCTGACACCTCAAACAACATCAAATCTACCAAATCACCTCGGATTCAAGCCTAACTTTTCTGAAATCTTCCGAAATATGCTTTTGATCAAAAAATCAGCTAAACCACGTCCAAATGACCTGAAATTTACATGCTCGTCCCAAATGACATAATGAAGCTACTGCAACCATCGGAATTCCATTCCGACCCTGGATCTAAATCTCGCCTATCAATCGGAAATCGCTAAAATATCAACTTCGCCAATTCAAGCCTAATTCTACTCCGAACCTCCAAAACCCATTCCGATCACACCCCTAGGTCATAAATCACCTCTTGAAGCTAACCGAAACATCAGAACTCACATCCGAGCCTCTAACACATAAGTCAACATCTGGTTGACTTTTCCAACTCAAACCTTCTTAAAAGAGACGAAGTATCTCAAATCTTGACAAAAATCATTCCGGACTCGATCCGACTAACCCGATACCACAAAATACAAATAACGAAGCATAAAGAAGCAAAATGGGGGAAACAGAGCAATAACTCATGATATGACTGTTTGGGTTGTCACATTTTTCCCAACTTAAACAAACGTTCGCCCTCGAACGAGTCAAGAAACATACCTGAAGCCTCAAACAGGTGGGGATATCAGCTCCGCATCTCTCGCTTGGTCTCCCAGGAAGCCTCCACCACAGGCCGACCTCTCCACCACACCTTCACTGAAGCTATATCCTTTGACCTTGACAACCTAAAATAGCTACTGGATCCACACCATAAGTCAAATAATCCTCCAAATGAACCATGTTGAAATCCAAAACATGAGACGGATCCCCAATATACTTCCGGAGCATATAAACATAAAATACCATATGCACACTCGACAAGCTGGGTGGCAAGGCAAGTTCATAAGCCACCTCCCCAATCCTCCGAAGTACCTCAAATGGTCCGATAAACCGCGAACTCAACTTCCCTTTCTTTCCAAATATCATAACACCCTTCATGGGTGAAACCTTCAATAGAACCTTCTCGCCAACCATGTAAGACACATCTCTAACCTTCTTATCAGCATAACATTTTTGCCTCGATGGTGCTGTACGAAGCGTCTCCTAAATCACCTTCACCTTCTCCAATGCATCCTGCACCAAATCAGTCCCCAATATCCTTGCCTCACCGGGCTCGAACCAACCAACTAGAGATCTACATCGTCTCCCATACAAAGCCTCATATGGCGTCATCTGAATACTTGACTGGTAGCTGTTGTTATAAGGAAACTATGCGAGCGGTAGAAACTGATCCCACGACTCTCTGAAATCAATAACACAAGCGCGTAGTGTGAGCACATGATTTTTGCCCTATTATGAATTACTCCCATAAAATATCACATAATATTTTTTCCCAAATTTTGCAATTTTATAGTATTTTTGTAGGATTTTTGTTAATTATTTGCATTTTTTGTGCATATTTAATTTCCATTAAAAATCAAAAATACCAAAAAGACCATGCATTGCATTTAGATTTTTGTGTTTACATTTTAGGATTAATTAATTAATTATTTGCTTTATTAAAATGAAAATCACAAAAGGGCTCAGTTTTACATTCTTAGCTTTTAAATTTTGGATTATTAATTTTCTCTTTGATTTAGGATCAATTAATTTTTATAAATATTATAGTTAGATAATTAACTTAATATTACAATTTGAATTGATTTAGGAATTTAATTTAGGTTTTTAATTAATTAAAGGAAAGAAAAGAAAACTAAAGAAAAAAAAAAGCCGACTTTAATTTGAATTGGGCCAAACCATTTTAAAAGCCCAAGTTTTTCCCCAACCCAACCCAACCCAAACCGGATTGACCCGACCCGACCCAATACCCAACCCAGACCTATAAACCTAGGAACAAAAATAACTCCTAAAGGAGGAGGCCAGAAAGATCAGTGCAGCTTTGGAAAAAACAAGACCCCCCTCCCCTGTATTTTTTATCTTCCTCACCACCATCTTTTTACAAGAACGAGTAGCCATAAACGACCCCTTCCCCATCTTATTTCCCTCATCTTCTTCACGAATTTCGGCCGCTGAACATACACGCACATACAGCAGAGAGAACAGACAAAAAATCGGGACAAAGAGAGCGGATTTTTGGAGGAAATTTTAGGAGAAAATCTAGGTTTCTTGGGCTCCTTATTTTCCTTCTTATAATTTTGGATTCTGCTCAAATTCATGATGTAACATAACATTTAGATGTTCAGTGTCCTTCTTCTCTTTTGGTTCAATGGCTGCCTAAAAGTCGAAAATATATATTTCGTCTTCTTCTTTTCAATTTCGATTTCTGGCCGCAAAATGGAATTTGACTGAGATTTGGGTTTGAGTTCGTATTCGATTCGAAATTTTGGTGCCGATTCGAGTTTCCGTTTGAGGTTCGTGGTTTTGATTTGGCCTGCTGCTTCGGCTCGATAACATTGCTATTTTCAGTTGGTGTTTTGGACCAAAACATTGTATCTGCTGATTCGTCTATTGTTATTAAAAGAACTTCGAATAAACAGGTTCATCTTTTCTCCTTTTTCTATGTTATTTGTGATGTTAATCTCATGTACCGTGGTTGAAATATATTGCTGGCCTATTCTCTTAGTTGTTTGCTGATTTTTTATGTGTTCAGTCGCACGTGTTCATCGAATTCGTTATGTGAATCAGTTCTGGTTTTGGATTCAGTTTCTACTATGTCATATCTGTGAATATAGATTCATTCTGGTTTAGAGAGACTAGTTGAGTCAGCTGATCAAGAGCTGGCGACATTGGAAGAGATTTAAAGTCGTGAATAGTAACTCTATTTCTTTTTTTAGATGAATATATATTCACCATTCTCCATGAACACGATTTACACTGACGTTATTGTGACCTCTTCTTTGCGAGACTTTGCAACTCTCTGTTGATGCCACCTTATGTGATTAGGTGGTCCACCTTGTGCTAATCTATTGATTTATCATATTACTCAGGAATTTGGTGATCAAGGTCATGCAAATTTGTTTCAGCCATTTGGTAGGGTCTTGAGTGCTAATGTTTTTTTTGTTGACAAAGCTACTGGTGTTAGCAAATGTTTGAGGTTTTTGTGGATAAATTCTCATGATTTCTTTATGCTCATTATTGGCAACTGAATGTCATTTGAATCTTCCCCTGAATCATGCTTAAAAGCAATCTCAGGATTTTGGAGTTTGTTTGAAATGAAATACACTGCAACTAGCAGCTCCATGAAGTGTGTTGCATCACTATCATTAACTACTATTCCCTAAAGAGGCATCAAAATTGAGGGAAGCCATATTGAGGGAAGCCATATTGTGCATGAACATTTGTTTTTTTAGGCAAAAGATTAGTGATTTAGTAGTTTGCAAGTACTTTCCGCACGATTATTCATAATTGTCATAGCTACGGGTACTGTTCCCGTAACGTAGTTGTGATAATTAATTTTCATTTAGCTTTAAATTAGAATATATGTGGTTCATTAAGTTAAATAGTTTGGGGCGTGCCATATTAGACAATAATGATAGTGTGTGGCCCTCGGAGTTTAGTTTGAATTCCCTTTTAAAATTGAAAATCGAGGTGTACCGTGCCAAACAAAATTATAAATTGCATGGCCCTCGCTTAATTAATATTCTTATCCTTAGAACTCGGGACGTGTCATTTAGCAAATTTACATGGCCTCCCGCAAAGTTAACAATACACTAGTCGCTTTAGGCTCGTCATTTAATAATATTACTTTCCTAAAATCGGGTGCACATTTATGTGACCCAAATCCAAATCTCAATGGTGTTAGAATGTGTCAAAAACCACGGGTGCATTTATGTGACGTGATTTGAGACGTATTTTAATAACGTTGCAATTCCTCTTTAAAATTACATAAAAGCGGTTAAAGAAGTTAAATTTCCACATAGGTTCATAATTTTTTAAAATCAGATAATTAAGCCGAATATAAGAATTGAGCAACCGTGCTAGAACCACGATACTCGGGAATGCCTAACAACTTCTCCCGGGTTAACAGAATTTCTTACCTGGATTTCTGATTCGCAGACTGTTAAACAGAGTCATTCTTTTCCTCGATTCGGGATTTTAAACCGGTGACTTGGGACACCATAAATCTCCCAAGTGGCGACTCTGAATCTCTTAATATAATCTCATTTTGATTGTCACTTCAAGTTGAAAATAAATCCCTTTAATATACCCTTTCGAAGTGTTGGAAAAAGGAGGTGTGACAGATCTGGCGACTCTGCTGGGGACAAGAACCCAAAACTTTGGTTTAGGGTTCAACAATTTGAGCTTGAAATAATTGTTGTATTTGGCTTTGTATAGTATCTGAGTTTTTTACATGTTGGGCTTAATGTGCAAAATGATGATTTTACCGCTTTGATATTATTTGAACTGTACATATAAACTGTTACAAAACCCTTCTCTTGTTATCTTCGGGGATGTGCTCGCTGGTCGAGACTCCCTATTCTGTTAGTTCATACCTTGAAATAAGAAAGAGGCTCGGACAAATTACTAAGCCGGACGATCTTTCGGGCCCCTTGTACGTAGCCCTCTCCTTGACTTGAGTGGTCCTCTCGAGTACACAGTCTAGAACAAATACCCAGATTTTGAACCTAGAATAACTCAGCCTCATGCCGGATCCCTAGTAGGAACGCTTATCTGCATCATGTACATTTTTTACTTAGGGGATTCAACACAGGGGTTGGATCCGTCTAGGACAGGTGTACCCAAAATAACAGACCATCTTGATGCATCCTATGTGCTACATATTGCATTTCTCCAAGGGTAAAAGGGTCATTTGACGGACCAATGAAAGTTGAGGGCAAAAGAAAAATGGAAAAAAAAGAAGAAACAAAAGGGAAAAGAAAAAGAAAAAAGAGGGTGTGGTGTGAAAATAAAGCAAGTAGGGCCCAGTTTTGTTTTTGTTATTTTTTTTATTAAGGAATAAAGACAAAACATATATACATGAAAAATTCAAAAAAAATTTACACTTGTTCATCATTTTCAGAAAATCAAAAATCAAAAAAAATAGGAAAAGAAAATCCAAAAAGGTTTTGCATGTTTCATCATTTTTCAAGAAAAAGCAAAAAATATGTTTTCTTTACATTAGTTATTTTTTAATTCTCAACTGTATGCAATCTGCCCGAATTACGCATACCTGATTCTCGTCTTTCGGGACGTGATACGTAGGCAACCCACATAGGGTCTGGTCATCCTAGTGATGTTAGGTTCTTGGCTTTGCGGGGTCTTAGCCAAATTTTGCACTTCTGGCCGTATTTTGGCTAAATAAGTCACTCTGAAAAATAGCCGCAACCATGTCTTGCATGTGACTTAAAGGGAATTTTATTGTCTCACATAGTGTTGGTTTAAATTTTCTCATATACGTGTGGATTTACTTATCTGAGTTGGAGCATGACAAACGCCTAGGACATCTAGTCAGGATCGCTCATTCAGATGTGGATTAAAAGAAGATTTTATTTTCTTTTTGTGTTTTGAGTATGCTTTTTATTTTATATCGACTGTTGCCTTTTAGTTTTGAATAGTAATGTCGAGTTTTTTTATTATTATTATTGTACTTTCTTATTTGCATTTGAAAATGTGTATAATAAATCAAAAATCCAAAAAAATAAATAATTGCATTTTATATTTCCGTTAAGAAGTTTCTTTGGAATACTAATTGTATAAATGAACAAATTTGAGGTGGTTTTTACTTTAGGAAATTAATATCTAGGACTTAAAATAAAAATCGTTTTTATATTTTCTTTACTACGTTAGGACCAAAAATTAAAAAAAAAAAGAAAGAGAATTTTCTTTTAGTACTTTTTTAAAAGCTTTCTTTAAGGTATTAATCTCAAAAACCCCAAAAAAAAAGTTTTTCTTTTGAGGTCCCTTTTTAGGAAATTAATGAAAAATAAAAAAAATATTCTTTTATTTTTCTAAGAACTTTAGAGCATTGTGCATAAAGAAAAAATAACATAAGTTATCTTTATCTTTAAAGTTTCTTTCTTAGGTAGTCAAAAATCGAAATTCAAGAAAATATTTTTATTTTTCACGCTTCGAAGTCTTTATTCAGGGACATCAAATGAAAAATTTGAAATATTTTTCTTTACCTTATTGTTTGGACTTCATGTCAGAAAAAAAAGGAATCAAAAAATATTTTCTTTCTCTTGTAGGATTTTTCCTTAATAATTTTCTATAAAGTGTTTGTTTCAAAAGAAAAAAAATTAAAAAGGAGAAAAAATATAGGTTCGTTAAGTTTAGGATAGGTTATAGAACATTGAGTCTAGAAAATTCAAAAAAAAAAAGATTCAAATCCTTTTATTTCTCTTTTCTCATCAGAATAGTCATTAAGGTAAAAAAAAAGTGTTAGTTTGTTTACTTTATTCCTGATCTTCTAGAACTACGCAAAGATCTGATTCATGAGGGGTCATGATACGTAATCAACCTACATAGGGTTCGATCAAATCATTTTTTTAATTATTAAAAGAAAAATAAAAAAAGGGAAAAATCAAGGAACAAAAGAGAGAAAAAAAAGAGGTGAAATCATGGGACGTGAGAAATGAGAAAGAAGAAAAGAGTGGCAATCAGAAAGGAAAAAGGGGAAGGAAAAATGAGCAAGCAAGTGCTAGAAAAGCAAAAAAAAAAGAAAGGTTGAAATGAACAAATTGGGATGATGCCAAGTGACCTTACGACCCTCGAAGTCAATCTAGAACAATTAATTGTTGCTAGGTGCGTTGCACGCAATGTGATATTTTAGCTGTTAAATACCCTAACGCTAACATGATGACTTTATTTGGTTCCTCTTTGGTCTCCTCATTATAGCAGAAGGGTAGTTGGTTTGTGGTTCTAAGGCAACTCATCCATACAACACAAGGTCAAAGGGCAAGATAGCCATGGCTAGCAAAAACTCGGGCACAAGAGTTGTTAACCCGTCAAGGGAGTTTGTGGAGTCAGAGTCTGAACTGAAAGAGGAGGTCCAAAGGGTGAAACAACAGATGGCAGACATGATCAGTCTTGGATCAGGGGGAACCCTCCACCTTCATTCCCAACTAACTACACTGAAAACCCTGCAACTATTCCACCACTATCACAAATCCAGATTCCCCATGCTGCTGATATCTCCCATGATATTTTCACACTATACTCGCCAAACACACCTCATATCCCGCTCCTTTGGTCACTCATGCTATTGTAGCTCCTCCTCCAGCTACTTTTCCTCGATCCTCTAATAAGACTGTGTTCAAAGTCCTCGATGCTCAACACTATGCTCCAGAACCAACTTTCAAAGTCTCGGATCCATACTCTCACGCTCCTCCTTTTGAGGCTTCTGGTGAAACTGAAAATCCCGGTAAGACAGTGGAGCAAGATGAGATATCCAGGAAGGTGAAAATCTTAGAGCAATCTTTAAGAAGCATACAAGGGATAAGGTGCCAGATGAGCGTGGCTTACAAAGACTTGTGCTTGTTTCTGGACGTCCAACTGCCTTTTGGGTTTAAGATGCCAAAGTTTGATTTAAATGACGGGCACGGAGATCCCGTGGATCATTTGAGAGGTTACTACAGTAAGATGAGAGGAGTTGGTGGGAAGAACAAATTATTGATGGCGTATTTCAGTCAGAGTCTGAGTGGGGCAACTCTGGAGCGGTACACCCTCCAATACGCTAACGGGTGGTACACGTGGGACGATATGGCCCAGGCTTTTGCCAGGCAATTTCAGTATAATATAGAAATCATCCCAGATCGCAGGTGCCTCGCCAAGATGGAAAAGAGGCCTAATGAAATCTTTAGGGAGTACGGGCTCAGATGGAGAGAGCAAGCTGCTAGAGTTGATCCCCCGATGAAAGAAAAAGAGATGGTCGACTACTTTCTTCAAGCTCAAGAAACAACTTACTTCGGGCATTTGATCACGGCTATGGGTAGGCCTTTTAATGATGTGGTAAAAATGGGAGAAATGGTAGAAGATGGGTTGAAGTTTATCAAGATCATTAGTTATTCTGCTTTAAAAGCCACAATACAAGCAACACAGAACGACACAGGAAGCTTGCTGGGTCAGAAGGAACACGATGATGCTGCCATGGTTGTTTCAGAGTCACGACATGGACTGAAGGGTTCGCCTCACCAATATACCTAGCCTCAAATCCAACCCCAAACCTATCCCCGAGCTCCACATAATCCACCTCAGTATTATCCTTCGAACAATGTCCAGTCATATGTCCAACCACCAGGTCACTCCCTATGGCGAGCGCCAGTACCGCATAATGCATTCTTGACTTCACAACATTTTCAAGAAGCCAACAACCCTAGAAAACAAGGGCAGGGAAGAGAACAAAGGCAAATAAATAGTTTCACGCCTATTGGGGAGTCCTACACAAGCTTGTTTTAAAAGTTAAAGCATTCTGGCCTAATTGAGCTGCTCCTCGGCTATACTCCAGACCCATATGCAAAAGGATTTGATCCTACTGTACGATGCATGTACCACTCCAATGTCCAAGGGCATAGCATTGAATATTGTCGTTCTTTGAAAAGAGAAATAGAAAGAATGATTCAAGAAAGGGTAATTGTGAATAGTGATAGTGACAGGGAGCATTCAAATCCTCTGGGGAACTTGCTGACTGAAGTTAATGATAATGAAGTTAATGGTTTTGGCAATATTGATGTGGAATTCAGTGGCTAAGGTACCGTGCTTGGTAATTGGAAAGACGCTCCATTTCTTGGTCAGCCTGAGTGGAGTTTTGGTGGTTTATTTTGTTGTTATTTCTACTATCCGGGTTATTTCAGGGTTGTAATCCAGATATTTTCTTGTGACTCAAACCCTTCTATCCTTTCATTTTTCCTTGTTTGTCTAGTCGTAGTAGCTCGTTTAATGTTGTCTAGGTTTGTTCGAGGGTTGTACCCCTGTTTGTTTTGCTTGTCTTGTTGTTCGAACCGTTTTATCGTCTGTCTAATGCAATTTTCTGTTTTCTGTTATTTCTAGTCATTTTCTTTTGTTTAGTTCTGTCCTCTTTTTATAGTTCTTTTCATGTTGGATCTAGTGACATGACATGCATCCGTAATTCTCGTCCTGAGCTCAAAAGTTAATTTAATCATGAGGCATTGAAACAATTTGGAAGATCATAGGGACATTTGGGGGAAATAAGTACAAATTTGGACACTTTGAGATCATTCGAAGCCCGAACCATGTGAAACTGGGGTAGATAGAATACGGAGACACCCTATTGAAATGCATCATGCCGCATCAGGTTGAAGCCAAAGGGAAGTTTACCCAATTGTCAAGGGCTGTTCATGGTAAGGAAAGTGAGTGTTGTCCGATGGTGCTTTGTATTCAACAGATGTAGAAGGAAAATGTGCGGATATGGTTATCAAGTCTGGTACAATCAAGATGTTACAAATGTTTTCCTTGGTTTATTTAATTGTGTTGTTTGTACTTGGCATGTTTTGAAGATTGAAATAATGGAGGCATTTTGTTCTGCTATCTATCACTTTATCCTTTATTACCCCTTTGAGTCTTATTTATTTTCTTTCATACCCCTCTCTTGGAATCAGTAGCAAAATTTAGAAACACAAATGCGAAAGATAAGTAAAGGAAAAAGAATGAAAAAAGAAAGAAAAAAAGAGAAAAGAGAGAAAAAAAAAGAAAAAAAAGGAAGAAAAAGAGAAAAAAAGGAAAAACAACAAAACAACGAAAAGAAAAATAGAAAAGAAAAGAAAAAGAAGTGAAAAGCAAAAAAAAAAAGAAAAATAGCAATAACAAAAGTAATCGCATGAACTACGTTCGACCTGATTCCTTTTAAGGATACGTAGACAGCCTCATGGTTCGGTCTCACCGAAATAAAAATCCAAAAGTCCCCAAGCAAAGAAACTGGGGCAGAAGTTGTGGTTGTGCAAGAGATTTGGTTCCGAAAGTTGTAATTTTGAACCCATTCGAATTATTTTGAGCCTTTTAATACCCTTTCTTTCTAACCCCATCCAAAATCCCACATTACAGCCCAGATAAAGACCTTCCGATCAGTCTTCGAGAGATGCCAAGTCGAGCAAGTAAAGGTGATTCATGTCAGGGCAACACTCCGGTCCAAATAAGGGAAATGAAAAATGAGAGAGTCTTATTGATAAAAACCCTCAGGGGTACCAAAAATCGATAAAAGCTTAGAGAAATAAAAAAACGAGAGAGTATTATTGGTGAAAACCTTGACGGGCACCATAAGGCGACAGTGAGTTGAGAGAAAGAACAAAATGAGAGAGGCTTGATGGTGAAAACCCTTCGGGCACTACAAGTCAAATAAGGATTGAGAATCAGATGGGAAATCACCAGACGGAGATTGTGGAAGATGACTAATCGGAGCATTGAAGCCCAGTTTCATAGTTTGGGGGTATAACAGGAGTTGAACATCAAACTTGCTTGACAGAATAGGCCACAGGTGCATGTCATTGTCATTAGAGTTGGTATTCACATCTGGTAGGTTTCTACTGTGTAGTTTTCTTATTAGAAATCATCTATTTCCATTGTCCTCTACTCTGTTCCTTTTGTCTTGATTACTCCCTCTTCCTGAGTCTGTTTGGTCAGAACAAGTGAGAAGTGACTTCAAAATTTGCCACTAGCTTTCCAATTGCAGAAAATGAGATCTAGCTAGAAAATCAAAGTGGCATAAGTCAGGAAAGAATAACGCGACACTGAGTTGGTAACAATCAACATGCTTTGGGATTCATGTGAAATGCAAATGGTTTGGTATATATCAATTCATGAACAATGCAACAGATAGAGGATGTTGGGTGAACGGATCAAAGGTATCCTCTGTGAGGAGGTTGACAGAGAAAGAGGTTAACCAATGACAAGCAAGGTCTTCCAAGCGGAAATCAAAGCTATAACGACAAGTGAAGGAGCAATAGACCTCAAGGCCAAGGCCAGCGGTTTAAGTCAAGAAAAATAGCATACGCACTGAGTGGGTGGCAACTGATGTGCTTTGGGATTCACGTGAAACACAAAGGTTTGGTAAATGTCAGTTCATGAGCAATGCAACAGATAGAGGATATTGGGTTTGAATAGAGAAGAGGTATTGTCTGTGATAAGGTGGCAAACAAATTGGTTAGTCAATAAGCAAGCAATGTCTTTCAAGGTGAAATCAAAGTTATCATGGCAAGTGAAGGAGCAATCGCCGCAAAGTCAAAGCCACAAACCAACCACCATGTTTAAACTCGCAAATTTTCTTTGTCTGAAACAGGGATGAAAGCTATGTTCATATCAAAGCTTGGAAGCTGGAAATTTTCAGGTGTAATACCCCAATTCTGCTTACGCAAAGGCTATTGAGAAGATCACACATCACCCCTAGGAGAAACACCTCCTAGTCTAGGTTTTCAAGTTATATTTTGTTGTAGGAGACGCACTTCCTAAACTGAGATTTTACCATTTAGGAGACGCACTTCCTAGTTTGAATCATATGAGTTTGAGTTGTCGACGCCCCCCTTTTTCCCTAAAGCGGAATCGGGTATTCGATATTTGGGAGGACAACTCTATTCCCGTTTGGGAATTGGGTTTTTGGAATTGAAGAGTCGCCACCTAATGATTAAGTGCATTAGGACACTTTAAGAAGAATTAAAGATGAAAACTAGAATTGGGTAAGGGCTTAAAATTATCCCGAGGGGAAGGTGTTAGGCACCCCTCAAGATCCACTAGTGTGGTTCCCGGCCATGCTATAATTATGACTTTAAATGCAAGCAAATAGGTAAACAAGCAAGCATTGCAAATACGAGAAAACTGTTAAAAAAGATGCTGAAATTTAGAAGATAACAGTTTTACAATTTAAGAAGAGATACGCAATGAGGGGAGAGATCAAATAATAATGCAAAAACTTAGGGAAATAAACAGAAACAGAAGTTTGAAAAAAAGGTTTTGGGAAACTTTTAAAAAAATCTGAAAATAACAAACTAATAAAGAGGGAGGGAGTCCTAGGTTTATATATTACATGGATCATTCGCACAACACCGGTACCTGATTGTACGCATAGTATTATCGTGTAATCATCATCTCCATGTCTACCCTTCCCACCCCTTTAAGGTATTAAAGCGTGGAACGGTATCGTTTACTTATTGCATGCTAATACACATTCCAATCCTATCAGTCCCGAGGTATTATGACTTCTAATCCTAAAGGGGAAATAAAGGGATGGGGGCCTTTATGGAGTTTAAAGGATAAAATTCTAGCTCGACATTCAAAACAAGTATCAATAAAAGGGTAGAACAAACAAGCAAACAAGGCTCAAATTAACCCTAGAAGTCAAACAATTATTTAGTTTAGCATGCCTTGACAAATACTGATTTGGTCATAGATTAAAATTAAACAGAGAGCGTACTGGTTCCACGCATGCATTTAGACAGAAAGTCTGCATTAGGCAACTCGGATACAGTTGTCAGGGGCTGACCCAATTCATTAGTTTGCCAACCCTTTGTCTATGTGTTGAATAATAAATAGGTGTAAGATCTATTAATTTCAGGAAACAGATGCAAAGAGTTACCAGTAATTTCAGAAAAAGATGCAAGTTGATTTTAGAGAAAAGAGGCATCAGTTTTAACATAGAGAAAATATGCAAACTGATTTTTAGAAAAAAGAATTACCAGTTGTTTCAGAAAAGATGCAGACCGATAAAAAATGTTTACAAGCTTCAGGAAAGTGCCGATTAATTATTAGAAAGTGTTTACCAATTTTAGCGGGTTTCAGGAAAGAAGTAGAAAATTACTAGTTTTAGATTGATACGAGTTCAGCAATTGGTACTGTTTTAGAAACGAATGAGACTATTAAAGACGAGATTTCCTATAGGCATGCTTTCTATACGTCTATTGATTTTAACACCCTTTCATGACATTAATAGGAGTCTTATACACATGATGTCTATATGCAACTTTGTTGTTAAGCCTATAACGGTTTGCCTAATGACATTTGTGTATACATAAATGCAAGAGCCTATAGGCATGATTGCTATATGCGTAATCACAGAACGTGGATGTTAAATCCTATGGACATGCTTTTTAGGTGATTTTCGTTAAATCCTATAGGCATGGTCTCTATGTGATTGAATCAGTATTAAAGACCTTATAGGCAGGATTTCTAGTTTGATAAATAAAATCCTAAGTCATGATTTCTACCCTTTGGATGCGAGAAAAGTAAAGACCCCTCCCACACCCTTTTACTATAATCCCCAAGTTTAATACAAAATTATTACAAACCAATGAATCAAACTAGAAATTAAAAGATACATCAAAGCTAACAGCTAGATTCGAGGAGCCTAATTCAACCATTAATGTCTGGTAACATGCGATTGAGCTATTTCCGGGATTCAAATTTCCAAAGTCTTCTCTTTATCCAGGGTGTTTCAAAGTTCCAAGGAATCTCAGGGATTCCAGGCATTGCCGACACTTAGGATATCATCAGAATTAGAATAGCGTAGTATGGAAGAGCCAGCTCTCAGGCATCCAAGTTCAGAGGGAGCTCAGGGGTCCTAAAGCATGGCTTGCAAAAGAGGGGCAGACCTTATAGCTAGGAATAGGTGCAAAGTGAAAGGGAATTAGGGATCCATTACAGGTGGTGGTCATACC
Organism: Nicotiana glauca; assembly: GCA_026770625.1. Classification (NCBI taxonomy): domain Eukaryota; kingdom Viridiplantae; phylum Streptophyta; class Magnoliopsida; order Solanales; family Solanaceae; genus Nicotiana; species Nicotiana glauca. The sequence goes on from MU754265.1 coordinate 283,492, forward strand.
TAGCCATAAGGTATGCTGGCACACCCCTGACCACTTGTTTAGGTTAAGCAAGTTAGGAGCAAACCTTTGAGGGTCAGACCTAAGTCTGGATAGTGATTAAGACACTATCAGACTCAAGTCCAAGGCTCAAACACATAAAGGGAAAAGGAATGGGAATTGATTGAGTTTGGGATTCAAAGTATCCAGTTCAGGATCATAGACAGCAATATTGGAGTGTTGTTATGCCCTGAACCACAACTCACACACAAAGGGTAAAGGGTAAGGGAATTTATAAAGTACCAAATTCATGCCAAACAACTGATTTAAATACATAATTTAAATACTGAACTATAAAGGAAAGGGGGGAGCATGTGACAATATGCTAGAAACAAATGGGCAGAATTAAACACATTGTTGTTGAGGCATGTAAATAAATTGAGACATACCAGTATAGAGGCAAAGAATGTATAAGAAAGCAAACAGTCCACAACAATGCAAGTTTCAGAAAGAGGGAGAGTATAAGTGAATTGTGAACTCAGATGGTGCTCTGGGTTCGTGTGTGTTCAAAGAGAAAGGAGGAGAGTATTTATAGTGTAAAAACAGGCAGAGAAAATAAGGCAAGGATTGCAGTTCAGCAATAATTAGGGGAACAAGTATTAATTAAAATCAAATCAGCATCAAAGACTTCCTTTAATTAAGGAATTAAATCAAACGGTAGCATGCATGTGTTAAACAAGGAAATAAATCACGCAGGGCTGGACATGACAAATAAGGAAAGACTTTCAATATAGTACGAGTACACCACATGTATTAGGGGTTAGGTTCATTAGACCTTAATTAAGGAAAGACTTGTAAGAATCCCATACTAATGTAATTAAGGTAATGGGATCAATCAGCTTGAGTAGAAAATCATATCAAAAGGAAAACATTTCAAACACGTCCAAGAAATAATGGAAATCAAGACATTACCTTAATTACATTAGTATGGGACATTACCTTACTAATGTTTTCCTTACATTAGTAAGGAAAACATTTCAAACACGTCCAAGAAACAATGGAAATCAAGACAATAAAGGAAACAATCAATTATAAGAGTGCAATCAGAATCACACTAAGGAAAGTTTTTTGAAAAATCACTCACAAGTTACAGAAAGAACTCAGTATATATATACATGGATGTACAAATAATAGGCATGTGAAGCTAAATTGTGGCAAAATAATAGCATGTAGCAGTAACTAGAATGCATGATAGTCAAATTTTAGTGCTTAATAATAGAGAAAAGATCAAAAGCATGCAAAGAATAGGGACCAAAAATAGTCAAGAGAATGGAAGCACACTGCAATTCAACGAACGAGTTGCACAAACAACTTCAAAAAGATTGAATAGTCCCCAAAGAAATTTGGGCTTTCGAAAATCAAATGAATTTAGAGGAGATGAGCAATCAGACAGACAAACAGGTTTAGAATCTCGAATAGGCCCCAAAAAATTAGGGTTTTCACTCATGCTAAATCAGATATAGGAGAAGGTCAGTCAAGTGAATAATAAACAGATCCTCAAACAAAATCCCAAAATTAAGGCTTTTAACATGCTAAATCAGATAAAAATAGAGCGAGTCAAACAACCATTAACAAACAGACCAGGAAACTCAAACAAAATCCCCAAGAAAATTAGGGTTTTCAATTATGCAAGTTCAGATAGAGGATAATACAGCCAAACACAGTAAAAACTTGTCGAGATTCAGAGAAGAGATGTTTGAAATAAAATAACATGAAACCCTAGTTGAGGAAATAGGAGTTTCTGAAAGCAAACATTAAAGAATCTTTGAGAGAAACAAATAGAAGGTTCACACACACATAGATCCAGAACAGATCTAAAATAAATCGAAGGAACCTCAAAGATTAGGGTTTCGTAAGAAACCCAAGAGAAGAGATAGGCTTTGGAAACCATCGATCTGAGCAGAGAAGTCGAAGATCGAACTTGAATAGCCACGGTTGACCCGAAAAAAGGTCGAAGACAACCAGAGAACAATCATCGAGTAGGGCTTGGTCAGAATCCTTCCAGATCTGGTCGTTGGACCTTTAGAAGTGAGCACACTAAGGCCATGAGAGGCTAGATAGGCCTCCGATGAGCCTGGGGAGCAATGGATTAGGGTTTCGATGGGAGGCGGCGGCTAGGGTTTTGAGAGAGCTTGAGAGACGAGAGCGTTTGAGGGCGGCGAATTGGGAAAATGAGTTAGGGTTAGGTGGTTGTGTGAAATAAAAAAGGTAAGAAGTAACGGTGGCCGTTGATCTAAATGATCAACGGCTGAGATTTAAAAGGGATATGGGTTGGGTCGGTTCAACATGTGCTGGGCGGGTAGGCATGTTAATTGGGCTGGGTAATTGGATTTCAAATTGGGGCTGAAATGGGGTGCCAAATTGGCTAAAATTGAAATGCAATAAGACCAAATCGTAAATAGCTTTTCAGTCTTCCACAGGGATGCCTCAGTTTTATTTGATCCTGGTTCCACTTATTCATTTGTATCTTCATACTTTACTCATCATTTGGGTACGACCCGAGGGTGTCTTGCGTTGCTTGTGTATGTATCTACCCCGGTAGGCTATACTATTATTGTGGACCATGTGTATCGGTCTTGTCTTGTTACTATTGGGGGTCTGGAGACCCCAGTTGACTTGCTGCTATTGAGCATGGTTGATTTCGATGTTATTCTGGGCATGGATTGGCTATCTCCGTGCCATGCTATTCTAGACTGTCACGCCAAGATAGTCACATTGGCTATGCCGGGTATACCGAGGATCGAGTGGCACGGTATGACTGATTATGTACCCAGCAGGGTAATTTCTTTCTTAAAGGCGCAGCGGATGGTTGGGAAAGGATGTTTATCATATCTAGCTTTTGTGAGAGATGTTGGAGCTGAGACTCCTAGTATTGATTCTGACCTGCCGGGCATGCTGCCGGACATGGATATTGACTTTGGTATTGATTTGGTATCGGGCACTCAACCCATATCTATTCCTCCTTATCGTATGGCACCAGCTGAGTTAAAGGAATTGAAGGAGCAGCTTCAGGAACTCCTAGATAAGGGGTTCATTCGACCGAGTGTGTCACCGTGGGGTGCACCGGTCTTGTTTGTCCCCTTTTAATTTTGCAAAAATAGTAATACTGATTTTAAAAACAATTAAATGTACTGGGTAAATAGGTATTATATAAATATTAATTAAAAAATGTTAGGATTAATTTTATAAACATAAAATGTCATAAATGAAAAGATAGGCTATAATTGCAATTATATGTAATTTAGCTTTAAAATACCAAACAAATTTGTAAAAAATATGAGAAAATAACATTAATTATATTTAGGTGTAAATGTGAAAATGAAATGAATTATTCACCAAAAATGATAATTTTGGGAATAATTATTGGATTTTGTTGTGTAAAATTGGCAATAAATTGGTTTAAAGAATCATTAAAAATGTCAAAACTCTTGGATGTGCTTATATATGCACCAATATGCTATTTTGGAAATATTTGGGTATAAAAATACTTAGGGAAAAATTGGGTATCAACATGAGTCACTGAGGTTTTACCCCTAGGAGACGCACTTCTTAGTCTAGGTCTCTCAGGATACACTTGTAGGAGATGCACTTCCTAAATTGATAGTTCATTCATAGGAGACGCATTTCCTAGTTTGAGTCATTGAAGTTTCACCCCTAGGAGACGCACTTCCTAAGTTGATTTACACCTATAGGAGACGCACTTCCTAAATTGAGATTTCACCCCTAGGAGATGCACTTCTTAGTCTGGGCCTTTCAGGATACACCTGGAGGAGACGCACTTCCTAAATTGAAAGTTCATTCATGGGAGTCGCACTTCCTAGTTTGAGTCATTGAAGTTTCACCCCTAGGAGACGCACTTCCTAAGTTGATTTTCACCCATAGGAGACGCACTTCCTAAGTTGATTTTCACCCATAGGAGACGCACTTCCTAAATTCATATTTCATTCATAGGAGACACACTTCCTAGTTTGAGTCATTGAAGTTTCACCCCTAGGAGATGCACTTCTTAGTATGGGTCTTTCACGATACACCTATAGGAGACGCACTTCCTAAATTGAGATTTCACCCCTAGGATACGCACTTCTTAGTCTGGGTCTTTCAGGATACACCTGTAGGAGACGCACTTCCTAAATTGATAGTTCATTCATAGGAGACGCACTTCCTAGTTTGAGTCATTGAAGTTTCACCCCTAGGAGACGCACTTCCTAAGTCTATTTACACCTGTAGGAGACGCACTACCTAAATTGATAGTTCATTCATAGGAGACGCACTTCCTATTTTGAGTCATTGAAATTTCACCCATAGGAGACGCACTTCCTGAATTGAGATTTCACCCCTAGGAGACGCAGTTCCTAGTTTGAGTCATTTAAGTTCGACCCTAGGAGATGCACTTCCTAGTCTGGTTCATTGAAGTTTTACCCATAGGAGACGCATTTCGTAAATTGAGAAGTTCATTCGTAGGAGACGCACTTCCTAGTTGGAGTCATGAAAGTTCCACCCCTAAGAGACGCACTTCCTAGTCTGGCTTTTTCAGGTTATATTTTATTTTAGAAGACGCACTTCCTGAATTGAGATTTCACCCCTAGGAGATGCACTTCCTAGTTTGAGTCATTTAAGTTCGACCATAGGAGACGCACTTCCTAGTCTGGTTCATTGAAGTTTTACCTGTAGGAGATGCATTTCCTAATCAAGGTCTTTCAATTTATTCTTTTAGGAGATACACTTCCTAAACTGAGAGTTCATTCATAGGAGACGCACTTTCTAGTTCTAGTCATTGAATTTTTCACCCCTAGGAGACGCAGTTCCTAGTCTTGGTCATTTAAATTCACCCCTATGAGATGCACTTCCTAATCTTGGTCATTTAAATTCACCCCTAGGAGACGCACTTCCTAGTTTTGTTCATTCAGGTTTTATTTTAGTAGAGACATTTGATAGTCAAAATTTCTTGGTTTTACTCGTAGGAGACGCATATCCTAGTCTAGTCTTTATTTTACTCAGCATTGCATCAATAGTATAAATGGGTTTACAATTTTGCTAATAACTCACAAATCTTCCTAGTGCAAACTGGGACAGAAAATTTTGTTTGTTTTGTGTGTTTTGATTGCAGGTACACACATGGAAAGCAAGGGAACACAGAAAGTTTCAGCAATCAAGTGCCCACCTGGAGAACAAGGGAAGACACTTCAAGTTTCAAGGTAAAGAAACAATGTTCAAAGGAAGACGGTCCAAGTTCAGCAATCAAGCGCCCACCTGGAGAACAATGGGAAAGCAATTCAAGTTTCAGAAGAAGATAGCACAAACTTCAAGGGAAAGCAGCAAGGTTCAAAGAAAGACAGTTCGAATATTGGCAATCAGGTGCCTACCTGGAAATAAGGGAATTCACTTTAGAATGCAATGCAAGTTAGCAACAAAAAAAGCTTGCGGCAAGAATGTGAGTCAACGGTCCGAGATGATCAACAGAAGTTAGTCAAAATAAAGAAAATGAAAAAGAGAAAGTCAAGAAGTTAATTCAAATCCAGAAGTTGATGAAAGATGTGGTTTGCTCAAGACATGGCTGAGGTCACAAGCACTGCATACCCGATCTTGATCCGAAAAGTTGAAGAATGATGAACTAGCACCTGCAACTAGAAAGCATCAAGGTTCAAATCTAAAGTCTGCATAAAGAACCACACAAGACTCAAGATCAAGCTTCAGAAGAATTATAGATAGGAATCTTGTAACTCATAGTTGACATGTTTAGTTAGTCTTTTTCATGCTTGATTTTTTATGTAACATCAGGACCGCGGACCGGAACCTCGACCGGCTCTCCACCTCAGCATACTCCATCTCACTCACTTCTGAACTACACTGACCTGATTCCTTTATAGCCAAGGATATGTAGGCAACCTCAGAGGCAGGGTGCGGTCAAATCTTTCAAAAATGCTTCCCACGGAGTATTCAAACAGGCAAAAATCGCTCGTGTCCGCGCACTTTATCTTTGCACGAAAACTCTTCGTGTTTCCAAGCAAAGAAGGGAAGTCGTGAGCACGTGATTTTTGCCTTATTATGAATTACTCCCATAAAATATCACATAATAATTTTTCCCAAATTTTGCAATTTTATAGGATTTTTGTAGGATTTTTGTTAATTATTTGCATTTTTTGTGCATATTTAATTTCCATTAAAAATCAAAAATACCAAAAAGATCATGCATTGCATTTAAATTTTTGTGTTTACATTTTAGGATTAATTAATTAATTAGTTGCTTTATTAAAATGAAAATCACAAAAGGGCTCACTTTTACATTCTTAGCTTTTAAATTTTGGATTATTAATTTTCTCTTTGATTTAGGATCAATTAATTTTTATAAATATTATAGTTAGATAATTAGCTTAATTTTATAATTTGAATTGATTTAGGAATTTAATTTAGGTTTTTAATTAATTAAAGAAAAGAAGAGAAAACTGAAAAAAAAACCTGGTTTTAATTTGAATTGGGCCAAACCATTTTAAAAGCCCAATTTTTTCCCCACCCAAACCCAAACAGGGTCGACCTGACCTGACCCAATACCCAACCCTAGACCTATAAACCTAGGAACAAAAATAAAGCCTAAAGGAGGAGGCCAGAAAGATCAGCGCAGCTTTGGAAAAAAGAAGACCCCCCTCCCCTGTATTTTTCATCTTCCTCACCACCATCTTCTTACAAGAATGAGCAGCCATAAATGACCCCTTCCCCATCTGATTTCCCTCATCTTCTTCATGGATTTCGGCCGCTGAACATACACGCACATACAGCATAGAGAACGGACAGAAAATCGGGACAAAGGGAGCGAATTTTTGGAGGAAATTTTAGGAGAAAGGCTAGGTTTCTTGGGCTCCTTATTTTTCTTCTTGTAATTTTGGTTTCTGCTCAAATTCGTGATGTAACAGAACATTTAGATGCTCAGTGTCCTTCTTCTCTTTTGGTTCAATGACTACCTAAAAGTCGAAAATATATATTTCGTCTTCTTCTTTTCAATTTCGATTTCTGGCCGCAAAATGGAATTTGACTGAGATTTGGGTTTGAGTTCGTGTTCGATTCAAAATTTTGGTGCTGATTTGAGTTTCCGTACGAGGTTCGTGGTTTTGATTTGGCCTGTTTCTTCGGCTCGATAACATTGCTGTTTTCAGTTGGAGTTTTGGACCAAAACATTATATCTGCTGATTCATCTATTTTTATTAAAAGAACTTCGAATAAACAGGTTCATCTTTTCTCTTTTTTCGATGTTATTTGTGATGTTAATCTCATGTACCGTGGTTTAAATATGTTGCTGGCCTATTCTCTTAGTTGTTTGCTGATTTTTTATGTGTTCAGTCGCACGTGTTAATTGAATTCGTTATGTGAATCAGTTTTGGTTTTGGATTCAGTTTCTACTATGTCATATCTGTGTATATAGATTCATTCCGCTTTAGAGAGAGTAGTTGAGTCAGCTGATCAAGAGCTGGCGACATTGGATGAGATTTAAAGTCGTGAATAGTAACTCTATTTCTTTTTTTAGATGAATATATATATTCGCCATTCTCCATGAACACGATTTACACTGACGTTATTGTGACCTCTTCTTTGCGAGACTTTGCAACTCTCTGTTGATGCCACCTTATGTGATTAGGTGGTCCACCTTGTGCTAATTTATTGATTTATCATATTCCTCAAGAATTTGGTGATCAAGGTCTTGAAAATTTGTTTCAGCTGTTTGGTAGGGTCTTGAGTGCCAATGTTTTTTTTGCTGACAAAGCTATTGGTGTTAGCAAATGTTTGAGGTTTTTGTGGATAAATTCTCATGATTTCTTTATGCTCGTTATCGGCAACTGAATGTCATTTGAATCTTCCCCTGAATCAAGCTTAAAAGCAATCTCAGGATTTTGTAGTTTGTTTTAAATGAAATACACTGCAACTAGCAACTCCATGAAGTGTGCTGCATCACTGTCATTAACTACTATTCGCTAAAGAAGCATCAAAATTGAGGGAACCCATATTGTGCATGAACATTTGTTTTTTAGGCAAAAGATTAGTGATTTAGTAGTTTGCAAGTACTTTCCGCACGATTATTAATAATTGTCATAGCTACGGGTAATGTTCCCGTAACGTAGTTGTGATACTTAATTTCCATTTAGCTTTAAATTTGAATATATGTGGTTCATTAAGTTAATAGTTTGGGGCGTGCCATATTAGACAACTGTGATTGTGTGTGGCCCTCAGAGTTTAGTTTGAATTCCCTTTTAAAATTGAAAATCGAGGTGTGTCGTGCCAAACGAAATCATAAATTGCATGGCCCTTGCTTAATTAATATTCATATCCTTAGAACTCGGGACGTGTCATTTAGCAAATTTTCATGGCCTTCCGCAAAGTTAACAATACGCTAGTCGCTTTAGGCTCGTCATTTAATAATATTACTTTCCTAAACTCGGGTGCACATTTATGTGACCCAAATCCAAATGGTGTTAGAATGTGTCAAAAACCACGGGTGCATTTATGTGACGTGGTTTGAGACGTATTTTAATAACGTTGCAATTCATCTTTAAAATTACATAAAAGCGGTTAAAGAAGTTAAATTTCCATATAGGTTCATAATTGTTTAAAATCAGATAATTAAGCTGAATATAACAGTTGAGCGATCGTGCTAGAACCACGGAACTCGGGAATGCCTAACACCTTCTCCCGGGTTAATAGAATTCTTTACCCGAATTTCTGGTTCGCAGACTGTTAAACAGAGTCATTCTTTTCCTCGATTCGGGATTTTAAACCGGTAACTTGGGACACCATAAATCTCTCAAGTGGAGACTCTGAATCTCTTAATATAATCCCGTTTCGATTGTCACTTCAAGTTGAAAATAAGTCCCTTTATTATACCCTTTCGGGGTGTAGGAAAAAGGAGGTGTGACACGTAGCATATCCCAATATCTGAATAGTGCTCTCGGACTGCCCGTCTATCTGAGGGTGAAAAGTTGTGCTCAACTGCACCTAAGTACCCAACTCTCGCTGAAGAGACTTCCAAAACTGGGAAATAAACTGAGTGCCCCTATCTAAAATGATGGAAACAGGGACAGCATGCAAACGACCAATCTCCCGGATATAGATCTTTGCCAACCGCTTTGAAGAATATGTAGTACACATAGGAATGAAATGCGCAGACTTGGTCAGCCGATCCACAATCACCCAAATAGCATCGAACTTCTTCAAAGTCCGTGGAAGTCCAACAACAAAATCCATTGTGATCCTCTCCCACTTCTACTCTAGAAATAACCATCTAGTGAAACAAGCAACCCGGTCTCTGATGCTCATATTTCACTTGCTGACAATTGAGACACCGAGCTACAAATTCCACAATGTCTTTCTTCATTCTTCTCCACCAGTAGTGCTGCCTCAAATCGTGGTACATCTTCACGGCTCCCGAATGAATGGAATACCGCAATCTATGGGCCTCCTCCAATATCAACTCCCGAAGCCCATCCATAATGGGCACACAAATCCGGCCCTGCATGCTCAACACTCCATCATCACCATTGATCACATCTCTAGCATCATAATAGTGAACACTGTCCCAAAGGACAAGCAAATGTTGATCATCATACTGACGCTCTCTGATGCGATCATATAAAGAAAATCAAGATACCACACAAGCCAATAGCTGACTGGGCTCAGAAATATCCAACCTCACGAACCGATTGGCCAAAGCCTGAACATCAACTGCAAGAGCTCTCTCCCCAACTGGAATATATGCCAAACTCTCCATACTCACTGCCTTTCGGGTCAAAGCATCGGCCACCACATTGGCCTTTCTCGGACGGTAAAATATAGTGATATCATAATCCTTAAGCAACTCCAACTATCTCCGCTGTCTCAAATTATGATCCTTTTGCTTGAACAAATGTTGAAGACAGTGATGATTAGTGAATATCTCACAAGACACGCCATACAAGTAATGCCTATAAATCTTCAATGAGTGAACTATGGCAGCCAACTCTAAATCATGAACATGGTAGTTCCTCTCATGGGGCTTCAACTGACGAGAAGCATATGCAATAACTCTACCCTCCTACATCAACTCACAACCAATCCCTATTATCGAAGCATCATAATACACTGTATATGAACCTGAAACTGATTGCAAAACCAACACTGGAGCTGTGGTCAAAGTTGTCTTGAGCTTTTAAAAGCTCTCCTCACACTCGTCCGACCATACAAATGAAATACCTTTTTGAGTCAAATTGGTCAAGGACGACACGATAGATGATAATCTATGAACAAACCGGCGATAATAGCCTGCCAAACCAAGAAAACTACGAATCTCAGTAGCTGACGACAGTCTGGGCCAACTCTGCACCGCCTCTATCTTCTTTGGATCAACCTAAATCTCATCACTGGACACCACGTGCCCCAAGAATGCCACTCAGCTGAGCCAAAACTCACACTTGGAGAACTTTGCATAAAGCTTCTCCTCCCTCAATCTCTGCAACACAACCCTCAAATGCTTCATGTGCTCCTCCTAACTACGCGAATATACTAAAATATCATTAATGAAGACTATGACAAACAAGTCAAGATAAGGACAGAACACACTGTTCATCAAATGCATGAATGCTGCTGGGGCATTGGTCATCCCAAAAGACATAACCAGGAACTCATAATGACCATATTTGGTCCTGAAGGTTGTCTTAAGAATATCTGAATCCCTGATCTTCAACTAGTGATAACCCAAATGGAGATCAACCTTAGAGAACACCCTCGCTCCCTGAAGCTGGTCGAATAGATCATCAATGCGAGGGAAATGATACTTGTTATTAATTGTTACCTTGTTCAATTGCCTATAATCAATGCGCATTCTCATTGTGTCATCATTCTTCTTCACATACAGACCAGGCACACCCCAAGGTGAAATACAATGCCGAATGTACCCCTTATCTAGGAGTTCCTGAAGCTGCTCCTTTAACTCCTTCAACTCCGTTGGTTCCATACAATATGGCGAAATAGAAATGGGCTAAGTGCCGACACCAGGTCAATACTAAAATCAATATCCCTGTCCGGTGGCATGCCCGGGAGGTCTGCAGGAAATACATCAGGGAAGACCCTCACAACTAGAACAGAATCAATATTGGGAGCCTTATCTCCAACATCCCTCACAAAGGCAAGATATGAGAGACAACCCTTCCCAACCATACGTTGGGTTTTTAAGAAAGAGATCACTTTACTAGGAACATAATTAGTCACACCACGCAACTCGATCCATGATACAACCGGCATAGCCAAAGCGACTGTCTTAGCATGACAATCTGGAATAGCACGACATGAAAATAACCAATCCATGACCAAAATAACATTGAAATCCACCATAGTTAGTAATAAAAGTTCAACTCGGGTCTTTAGACCCTCAATAGTCACCACACATGACCGGTACACACTATCTACAACAACAGTACCGCTCACCAGGGTAGATATTTGAACAGGTAAAGCAAGAATCTCACCCAAATAATGAGCAAAGTATGATGACACATAAGAAAAGGTGGATTTCGGATCAAATAATACAGAGGCATCTCTGTGGTATACTGAAACAATACATGTAATAACAGCATCGAAAGTAGTAGCATCGAATTTGATTTCCCCCTGATCAACCTCCCCCTCTGGGGAGACCCTTGGCTGACTGACCTCCACCCTTAACTGGCTGAATGGGTGGTCGCAAAGTAACTGGCACTGAAGCCGAAGACTGACCCCTCTGCTGGGATGAGCTTGAAGTACGACGAGGACACTGCCTCCACATGTAGCCCATCTCGGCACACTCATAACAAGTCCCAGGTGCTGGAGAAGGGGACTGAAGGGAACCCCTCACACCGGAGTGACTAGCAGATGCACTTGGCATAGAAGAGGCTTGAGCTGTTGGAAAATAGGATGAACTCTGAGTTGGAAAGGCGCTGAATGATGATTGGCTCTGCTGAGATCCCTGATAACCATGCCCCGAAGATTCCCCACGATAACCTGGGCGAGCTGACTGAGCAGGCCTGAATGAACGATATCTACCATGCTGAAATTGGCCCCTCGAAGGAGCACCACTATAACTGCCCGATCCTCGAGGCCTCTTGTCCTCCCTCTCCTCTCGCTTCTGTCAGCGAACTGATTCAATGTCATGGGCGATATCAACCACCTCCTCGAACGTAGCACTAGATACCTCTCTCGGGTCATAAGAATATGGAGCTGATAAGTGAGACCATCAACAAATATTCTTATCCTCTCTCGATCAGTCGAACCAACCAGATGGCATGACGAGCCAACTAAGAAAACCTCAACTCATACTGTGACACAGCCAACTCCCCCTGTTGCAACCACTCAAACTATCTATGCAGATCCTCTCTGCGGGACAGCGACACATACTTCTCCAGGAAGAGAACGGAGAACTGTTGCCAAGTAAGGGGCGCTACACCAACAGGCATACGCCTCTCATATGCCTCCCACCAAGTGATGGAAACCCTAGAAAACTGAAAAGTGGTAAATGCCACACCACTAGTCTCAAGAATCCCTAATGTACGAAGCATCCGCTGACACTTATCTAAGAAACTCTAGGCATCCTCTCCCTCTGCACCATTGAATGTTAGAGGGTGGAGCCTACCAAACCTCTCAAGTTGACACTGCTCATCATCCGGCATAACTGGTACTACAAACTCCTGGACTGGTACAACCGGCAGGGTTGGAGGTGCCCCCGGTGTCTGGAGTCCCTGCATAACCTGATCAAGTGTGCGAGCAATGGGAGTTTGGATTCCCCCACCGGTCTGTGAAGTAGTTGCGGTCGTAGTAGCTGAAACCACCTGAGCCAAACCGGTACACACTGAAAAGATCTGAGCCAAAGCCTTCTGAAGGCCTGGAATCACAATAGGCACAATTGGTGCCTGAACTAGTTCTGCTGGAGCATTCATAGCTGGAGCCTGACCATGAGCTGCGGCAACTGGTAGATCAACAGGTGTAGCCTTTGTTGCTCTACCTCTGCCACGACCACGACCGCATCTACGGCCTCTAGTGGCCTCAGCTCTTGGCACTAGTGGTCGTCTATCCCGTCCGGTAGCTCGTGTCCTCACTATCTGTGAGAGAATAGAATAACAGAAGTTTAGAAGTTCAAGAATATGAAGTTTTTCCTAAAGGTTCTGCAGCCTCTCGAGGATAAATGCAGACGTCTCTATACTGATCTGCAAGACTCTACGAAACCTACTCATACCTCACGAGACTTATGTAACCTAGGCTCTAATACCAACTTGTCTCAACCCTAACCCTGAACTCGGTCGTGATGGCGTCTCTTGTGAAGACAAGGCCATCCAATTAAACAAATTCTCAATTTTAAATAGTTAGATAACAAAATAATAGTCTACACATGGTTTAATAACTCGAAGTGGTTAACAAATGCGGAAACCATCCCGACACAACCCTAATCGGGGTGTCACAAGTCATGAGCAACTATGAATCCTGATACAAATCTACTAAATTAAATATCTGGTACAATTGTTTGAAGAACATAGAAAAAATAAGATAAGGGAGACACGAGGGCTGTGGTCGCCAACAACTACCTCATAGTCTCCGAAACACCACCTGGACTGGAGTCCGGAGTGATACCAACAACCCCTGAATTTGCACTCACAGTGCAGGGAGTACTATGAGTACTCTGACCCAGTGAGTAACAAATATAACTAATGACTGAAGATAAGAAATCACATAAAGCACAAGGTATTCTATAATGAAGCAGTAAAACATCATTTGAAGATAGTAAATCAGTGAAAATCGACTATAAACTCCTTTTAACAAGTAAAATAGGTAAATAATGTAAAGCAATAGATAGAAAATTGTCGCTCACGCTCAATATCAACAAATCTGCCCCTCGGGCTATATCTCGGTACAGTGCCAGACCCTCGGGCTCAATCTCACATCACAAATGGGTACCCACGCTCATTGGGGTGTACAAACTCCTGGAGGGGCCCCTTACGGCCCGAGCGCAATCACAAGCCACCTCGTGGCATCAAATCTAGTCCCTCGGCCTATATCAATCAATCCACCTCGTGGAATATATGTAACTTAGGCCCTCCGCCTTAAATCTGTATCAGTGTTCCTCACAATGTAGGCCCTCGTCCTTACTCAGTCCAAAAATCATCACAAGCCCCTCGGGCATTAGTAAAACAGTATTTCTCTGCCTAAAACATCATTAAAAATATCATTTAAGTCTCAAAACTGAGTAAAATGGCTTAGTAGTAAAACAGTGGAAAATAACATGACTGATTTCAAGTAATATGTCCAAAACAGTGAGGAAATAGAGATAAAAATCCTCGAAGGGTCCAAATAGTTGGCACAAAGCCCAAATACGGCAATCAGCCCAAATCATGATGATAACAAATAAGTTTCAGTCAAATACGCGGTAAAATCATCAATCAGGACAGACCAAGTAACAATCCCCAATAGTGCACGACCCCACGCCCGTCGTCAAGCGTGTGTCTCACCTCAATATAGCACTACGATGTGCAAATCCGGGGTTTCAAACCCTCGGAGCATCATTTACAATCATTACTCACCTTGAACCGGCTAAATCTCTAGCTCGCAATGCCTTTGCTCCTTGAATTGGCCTCTACACGCGTCGAATCTATCCAAAATCAGAACGAATACGTCACAATATGCTAAGGGAAACAAAGCCCAAGAGAAAACATTCAAAAAATACCAAAAATCCCAAAATTAGCAAAACCCGAGCCTCGGGCCCACTACTCTAATCTCAGAAATTTTCACATCATTAGATTCCTCGTCCTCCCATGAGTTCATACATATCAAAAATACAAAAATCGGGGTTCAAATCACCCCTCAAATCCCTATTTTAAGCCCTCTTAAACTCAAGCCCTAATCCTCCATTTCTATTCCTTCTATTCCTTTAATTTCAGTCTTAATCCATGAAATATTACCATAGAAGTGTTTTTAGTCCAAAATCCTTACCTCAACGGGGTCCCTTGATTTCTCTCTTCAGAATCGCTCAAAAAGCTCCAAGGTCGAAGGCAACAACGGTGAAATAACCCAAAAATGCGAAATGAAATAACATATATGGTCTTCCTAGGCCTTTCCGCATCTGCAGTCCAAAACCCGCTTTTGTGGTACCGGATATGCGGTCCAACCATCCGCTTCTGCAGAAATTCATTAAAAGGCCAAAACCGCATCTGCGATCCACTCGCCGCTGCGAGGCCCCTACCGCATCTGCGGCTCCAGTCTTTCTCTTCCAAATCTGCTTTTGCGGTTCTCATCCCATATGTGCGACGCTGCACCTACAGTCCCCAAACCATAGGTGCGAAAACACTAGAAGCAGCAAATTTTTATGCAATCTTTCAAGTCTCAAATCTTCTCGTTAACCATCTGAAATCTCCCCGAGGCCCCCGAGACCTCAACCAAAAGCACAAACATAACCCAATGCCTTATTCAAACTTATTCCAATCATCAAAACACCTCAAACAACATCAAATCTACCAAATAACTTCGGATTCAAACCTAAGTTTTCTAATATCTTCCGAAATACGCTTTTGATCAAAAACCCATCTAACCACGTCCAAATGACCTGAATTTTACACAAACATTCCAAATGACATAATGAAGCTACTGCAACTCTTGGAATTCAATTCCGGCCCCTGGATCTAAATCTCGCCTATCAACTGGAAATTGCCAAAATATCAACTTCTCCAATTCAAGCCTAATTCTACTCTGGACCTCCAAAACCCATTCCGATCACACTCCTAGGTCATAAATCACCTGCCGAAGCTAACCGAAACATCAAAACTCACATCCGAGCCTTCTAACACATAATCCAACATCCGGTTGACTTTTCCAACTTAAACCTTCTTAAAAGAGACTAAGTGTCTCAAATCTTGACAAAAATCATTCTGGACTCGATCCGACCAACCCGATACCACAAAATACGAATAACGAAGCATAAAGAAGCAAAATGGGGGAAAGGGAGAGGTAACTTATGAGACGACATGTCGGGTCGTCACAACATGCTTCCCTAAGCTAACAACAGGCTTAAATTACAAATGGTATAGACAGGAAAAAGAAACACAATTAAAAATTACTTAAAGAAAACCAGATTTCAAAAATTAGCACAAGTACGCACTCGTCCCCTTACGTACAAGGCATTTCAAATATCAATAATATTAAATCCTAAGTGGAGTTTCTGCCACACAAGGTTAGGCAAGCCACTTACCTCGAACCGGCTCAAAATTAACCCGAAATCACGTTCTTGCCACGAGTACTCGACTATAAATGGCCCAAATCTATTCAATTCAATTGCATAATGTAAATAACACTTCAAGTAACTGATTCTACAAAAAATTCTAAGCTAATACACGAAATTAGGTAAAATGACTAAAATACCCCTCAGGCCCACGTCTCTGAATCGGATAAAATTTATATTTTCATAATCCTCATACTCTAACAAGTTTAGTCATAGTAAAAGTACCAAAATCAGACCTCAAATGATCCCTCAAATCGTCATTCAAAGCCCTCCAATTAACCAAGCCCTAACCCCCAATTTACCATTGATTTTCTGTAAATTTTCATGCTTACAATGATAAAAATCACCTCAATAACGAGTTTAAGGACCAAATACCTTACCCCAATGAATTCCTCTAAAAATATCCCTTGAAAATGCTCCCTAAAGCTTCTTCCCGTTTGAAAAGAGGTGAAAATAACTCAAATTCGTGAAGGCAACTATTTATATATTCTGCTCATCAAAGTCTCACTTTTGCGGAACAAAAGTTGCATCTATGACAATTCACTAAACTTAGATTCTGCACCTGCTGTTACCCATACACATATGCGGTACCGCTTCTGCGGTGAAGCTCCCGCTTTTGCTTCTGCGCTAAAGCTCTCTCTTTTGCGGCTCCTGCTGGCCCTCCCCCTTTACGCTTGATTCTAGTGCTACTTCTGCGGCTTCGCACCTATAGGACCCAACTGCAAGTGCAGTTATGATAGAAATCAACAACTTCAGCTACAACTCCAAATTCCAAATCTTTCCGCCAACCATCTGAAATCATCCCGAGTCACCCGGGACCTTAACCAAAAGAACAAACAAGTCTAATACCATTGTCCAAACTTATAACAATCCTTAAAATGCCTAAAACAACATCGAAACATCGAATCAACCACGGATGCAAGCCTAAGAACTCTAAAACTCTCAATTTACGCTTTCAATCAAAAAGTCTATCAAACCTCATCCAAATGATCTAAAGTTTTGCACACATGTCACATTCAACACTACGGAGCTACTCCAACTTCCGAAATCCCATTCTGACCCTTAGATCAAAATCTCACTATCAAACCGGAAACTTCAAAAATTCAACTTTCGGCATTTGAAGTCTAAATTATCTACGGACTTCCAAAACACAATCTGATTACGCCCCTAAGCCCGATATCACTCAAAGAAGCTAACGGAACCAACGGAATTCCATTCTGAGGCCGTCTTCACACTACTCCAACTACGGTCCAATTTCTAGACCTTAAACTCTTATTTAGGGACTAAGTGTCCCAAAACTCTCTGAAACTCAAAACCAAACATCCTGGCGAATCAAAATAGTAGAAACAAATACGGGGAAAGTAGTTAATAAGGGATCGGGGATTAAATTCTTAAAATGACCGGCCGGATTGTTACATCTTCCCATACTTAAACATTCGTTCGTCCTCGAATGAGCATAGAGACATACCTAAAATAGTGAAAAGATGAGGGTAACAGTTGCACATATCATGTTCGGTCTCCTAGGTTGACTCCTCGACCAGTTGACCCCGCCACTGAACCTTCACTGATGCAATGTTCTTTGACCACAACTTTTGAACCTGCCTGTCCAATATTGCCACTGGCTCCTCAACAGAAGATAGACCTTGTCCAAATGAACTGATTTGAAATCCAACACGTGCGACGGATCATCGTGATACCTACAAAGCATCGAAACATGGAATACCGAATGAACTCCTACCAAGCTGGGAGGTAAGGCAAGCTCATAAGCAAACTCCTTAACACGCTGCAATATCTCAAAAAGATCAATAAACCTCGGACTCAACTTTCCTTTCTTCCCAAATCTCAAAACTCCCTTCATAGGCGAAACCCAAAGCAGAACCCACTCTCCAACCATATAGGAAACATCACGAACCTTCCGGTCAGTGTAACTCTTCTGTCTGGACTAGGCTGTATAGAGTCTATCCTGAATCACCTTAACCTTCTCCAAAGCATCCTGAACCAAGTCTGTGCCTAATAATCTAGCCTCTTCCGGCACAAACCAACCCACCGGGGATCTTCACCGCCTACCATACAAAGCCTCATATGGTGCCATCTGCATGCTAGACTGATAACGTTTGTTGTAAGCAAACTCCTTGTGAGCACGTGATTTTTTCCCTAAACAAATTATTCCCAAAATTTAAGCAAAATGATTTTTAAATAGTTTTGTGGCATTTTATGTTAACTAGCTATATAATAATTCACAAAAAATATACAAAAATAGGCAGGAATATTGGGATTTTAATTTTACAATTTTTGTGATTTTGGGAACAAATTAAAGAAAATCAAAATAGCATTTATTTGTTCTTAATTGGAAAATATTATAAAAAAATATAGAAATTAATTACTTTTAAAATTAGCAAAAAATCAGAAAAAAAAAATATATATATATATATATAAGAAAAAAGAAAAATACAGGAAAGAAAATAAAATACAAAAAGAAAATACAAAAATGTATAAAGGAAATAAATACAAAATATAAAAATACAAGTAAGGAAAACAAAATACAAAAATACATAAATACATTGGGCCAAATCAGTGGCCCAAAAACCAAAATCCTTAAAAATAACTGATCCAGGCCCAAATATACATCACCGCCTGAGACCAAAACCAAACGACACCGTTTTAAAACAATGAATCTGAGCCGTTGAAGTCTTTGATCAAACGGCCAGAAATGCTGGCCATCTACTAAATCAAACGACGACGTTTTAAACGTCAGATCTTGACCGTTCAGTTATATAATCTAACGGATAGAAATAAACCGTTACTAATTTAAACGGTGTCGTGTAAGTAACAATAGATCTCATCCGTTCATTATACTTAATCCAACGGTTCACAATGGTCCTAAGATTTTAAATACGTAAATGTATTATACCCCTTCCCTTTTCATATCAGACTTCACCCAAACCAAAACCCTAGCCGCCCTTCTTCCCCTTCCTCTCTCAACCACCCGCCGGAGCCCTACCGGCGGGAAACGCACACAGTTCCGATGAAGCCACCATTAACACCCTTTGAAGGTCTCAACCTCCTCTTTGACCCTCTATAACCAGTGTCCTTCGAAATCCCCCAGTTTCCTTCGAATATCTCAAAAGGTGTCGCCGAAACCCTACTCCGGCGAACACGACTTTCGATTCAGAATCCACCCTTAACACCATAGGATCTCCTTTGTCTCCTCTTTCGCCCCCTTTTAGTCTTTTCTTTCGAATAAACCCAAAATTCGTTGAATATTAACTTGAGTGTCGTCGGAACCCATGCCGGCGAACACTTTTTGTTTCAAAGACGCCCTATGACATCCCAGAACACCCAACCCTAATATCTAAGAGCCTTTTCATTAAAAGAAGACTCAACGGTCTGTCTGGGGTTAAAAATCCCAAGAAATAATATCCAGAGTTTCAAAAGGCCTGGAAAATCAAGAAAAACGAAGAAAAGAAAAGAACATATTAAAGAAAGAGAGAAAAGAAAATAAAGAAGAAAAAAGAGTAAAAAAGCTAAGTATCTGGTCCTTTTTCTATTTGATTTACTTTTGCCTGTGTTTGCATGTCTACGATTTTCTTTCTGTGATTAATTCTTGATAAAATGACATAATCGTAGGTTTTAATTATTGTTTATATTGTTACACATAGATTTTAGGGTTTTTAATTGTTAAAACTTTATTAGTAGCTAATGTCTTCTGTTAATTGGATTCTGTATCTGTTTAAGTGATCTTTTGAATCTCATTAACTGATTACTTGGTTCTGATTTGGTTTTATCTGTTAAATTGACGAGTATTTGGTTAATTTTGTTAATTAATTAAGATTTTTAACCTTGATTTTAGAAGTAATTTTTGGGTATCTGATTAATTAGGGTAATAAGTAACATGGGAGGCTAAGGGTGAGTAAGACAAGAAGACGGGGGTAATTTGGGAAATGTCAATAGGTTCGATGTAATAATCCTAAGGGGGTAGGGGTATATTTGGGAATACAGTTTGGTTTATGGGTAAATACGTGAAGGGTGAAGGGTATTTTAGACAGAACAAAAGGGTAAAACAATAATACTCTTAAAGAGGTAGGGTTAAAAGTGTAAAAACTTAGGGTAGGAACTTTCTAGACTAGGGTAAAGAGGTAATACGGCATAAATACAAGGGGAAAAGAGACAATTAAGTAAAAGAGCAGGGGTTTAATTACAATAAATAAGGGACTAAGGGACAATTTCAGCATTTGAAATTCCCTCCCTTTTCAAATCTATAAATAGGCTACATTAGCCTTCATTGAATAAGTTTTGAAGTTTAAAAAAATTAGAAGCCTTAAGCAAATATCTGAAATCCTTCTGTTTCTGCAACTATAATTCGAGTATTCTCTTCATCTCAAAACTAAAAATCCAAAAAATATCGTTGTTTCTCTGATCCTACAAGTAGTTTCAAGTCTGTTTTTCTTCTATTTGGACTTTGGTGATTGAATTACTATTGGATCGAGGTTGATTTGGGTTGAAGCGATTATTTGTGGTCTGGTTTTGCGTCCGCTTGGTTTTCTATTGGTTTGCTTTCCTTTTGGTTTGAATCTGGATTGCTGGACTATTTTGATCACTGTGTGAGCTGTTCTTGATTACTGATTTCTTCAATCTTTGCCTAGGTTCTTCATTTTATTACCAGGTACAAACTCTATCAAATTGAAGCTGTAAAGATGAATTTGAAGAGTATGAATTAAAGCTTCGAATGTTATTTCATATTGTACTGTTGTATTAATCAGTTGTATTTGTTAGGTAGTCTAAAAAAAAGGTAATAATAGGGACTGAACTCTATTTTTGTTTTCGTTTTGTTAAGTAAGTCTAGTAATAGTATCATTAGATCATACAATAGAAATAATAGATAAGGTAAATGATAAAACTAAAAAAGGTAGAAATAACTGAATTCGAATCTCAAGTTATAATTTCAGAATCATTGAACATTTATATAGTTTGTTTTCTTCTAAAAATAATAGATCTGTTTTTCTAACGCGTAACCATTCGCTAATTGAGGTCTATAACTATTAAGATTTAAGATCGGATATGAACTCACATGTGTCAATACAATATTGCTTCTGTAAATATTTAAAAATGAAGAAAACAGTTAAGTATGATGTCTGTTAGTTAGTTCAAATAAAATTGGCATTAGAGACATTTTAAATGTTTAATGCGTTATTGCTTGTAATATTAATGAGTTTACTTCGATTTTTGAAAACTTCGTTTTACTAGACTTAGTTCTGATCATAAATTTGAATCAAAATAAATGAAAGTTATTCATAGATAAACAAAATACTGTCCTGAATCTGAATTTGAAATTATAACAAGTTAAAAATGAAGAGGTAAGATACATTTCTGTTGTGAATGTGATTCGAGAAAGGTTAAAATGCAAAGCCCAAATGTAATAGATATGGTGATGGGATACGAGCCTGGGCAAATGATATTGAAATTGTCCTCGGCCGCAGCTTTATGGGCCGATCTGGATCGAAATGTAAAAATTGATGTAAGGGTGTAATCAAGCCCAATAGGAAATAAACCTGAACCCTCAGAGGTTTGTGGCTCTAAATGTCAAAAATATTAGGCAATGGATAAATAATTTAGGACACTTCTTTCATGATTAGAGATGAAACACGTACAAAATTTAGTACTTTAGACATGACCTTAAATAAAAATGAGATGAGCCTCGCCGCATTAAAAACACAATTGCGGGGCCCTCAAATGATTATTGGCACGATTTATAATAATATTACCTTCTTAATACGGATGCACATTTATGTGGATAAATAATTTAGGACACTTCTTTCATGATTAGAGATGAAACACGTACAAAATTTAGTACTTTAGACATGACCTTAAATAAAAATGAGATGAGCCTCGCCGCATTAAAAACACAATTGCGGGGCCCTCAAATGATTATTGGCACGATTTATAATAATATTACCTTCTTAATACGATTTATAATAATATTACCTTCTTAATACGGATGCACATTTATGTGATCCAAATCCAAGTCCCAACGAAGTCGAAATGTGTTGAAAACCATGGGCGTACTGGTACGGCGTGGACAAAAATACATTTTCACGACGTTGCAATTCTTTGAATAATAAAGTGGAATACTAAATGCACATAAAACGGAACATATGAAATCAGATAAAAATGGATACAACAGTTGAGCGACCGTGCTAGAACCACGGAATTCGGGAGTGCCTAACACCTTCTCCCGAATTAACAGAATTCCTTATCCGGATTTCTAGTTCACAGACTGTAAGAGAGTCAAAGCTTTCCTCGGTTCGGGATTAATCCGATGACTTGGGACACCATTATTCTCCCAAGTGGCGACTCTGAAATTAAATATATAGATCCCGTTCCGACTGTCCTTAAATTGGAAAAACTCCTTCCTTTTATTATATCCCTTCCCGGGGTGTAGTAAATAGGCTTCCCCCATAGCAGCAAGAAAAGGAGGTGTGACAACTCTGGCGAATCTGCTGGGGATTCGATACCCAGAACTTCGATTCAGGGTTTAAGAGTTCGAGCTCAGTTAAATTGTTGTATTTGTTTACATCTGACTTCCATATATGTTCATAATTAATGTGCTAAATGTTTACCACTTTGATATTACTTGAACTGTATATAAATTGTGCCGAAAACCCTTCTCTTCTTATCTCTGGGGATGTGCTTACTAGTTGAGACTTCCCATTCTGTTAGTGTCATACCCAAATAAGAAAAGAGGCCGGACAAGTTACTAAGCTGGACGATCTCGCGGGTCCCCGGTACGTAGCCCCCTTCTCGACTCGAGTCGTCCGCTCGGGTGCACAGTCTAGAACCAAATAACCAGGTTTTGAACCTAGAAATAGGACGTTTATTTGCATCATATCTGACTTAGGGGACTCAACACAGGGGTTGGGTCCGTCTAGGACAGGTGACCTAAATATGAAAAGACCATCATGATTATATGTTGCATTTATTTGTCTCAAGCCATCATGCTGACTGGTTAGGAAAAAGAATTGAGGTAAAGAAAAGAGAAAAAATAACAATGGTTGATTTTAGAAGAAAACCGCTATTCAAAATACTGTTGAAACTCTGTCAAAATTTTGAGAAAAGATCGTCAATTTGTTAGAAAATTTGTCATCAAAAATAGTTGGGATATTCAATTTTGTTAAAAAGAAAGTAGAAAATAAAAGGAAAATAGTTTGTCTAAAAATAATTTGACCGAACTACACTGGTTTGATTCTCACCACGTGTGAGATACGTAGGCAACCCTTAATGGGTCGAACCACACTTTTGCGAAAACAGCCAAAAATGTCAATATTTTGAATTTTTGTCATAAATCAAGTGGTGCCATTTTGTCAAAATGGCCGAATGTCCCGAAAAGGCGCTGGAAGGCTGTTTGTGCAAAAACGGCCACTTTTGAGTCAT